>CM038215.1:262898597-263168599 GCA_021442155.1 Cymbidium sinense
GTTGGATTCGTCTCATTGAGCCGCTTGATTCGACTATAAGCACGTCAAATTTGGAAGTTATTTGATCATCCAATCAGTGTTCTGAAATTTTTATGTATAGCTTTTTTGCTCGATTTGAGCTTATTTTTGCTCGATTTGACCTGCTTCTAGGATCGTTGAACTCATTTCACTGAGTCATTTAATTTGATTGTATACATACTTTAACTTAATATTCATGCTTAATTTATAAATTTTAAAGGGATATGAGATATCATAGTAATTAAGAACTTCTTGAAGATAAGTAGAGGAAGATGTATTCTATTTCAGCAATGGAAGTGTTTTCAATATTATTTAACTTGCCTAAGTAAGATTTAAAATGACAAATTTTGAAGTAGATTTAAATTCTTTAGTTTCATATGATACACCCAACTAAACCACCGAAACAAAATATAATTGATATGACTCTCAAAATATGACTAATCAAAGTCAATCTTAATATCAAAGCGATTTATTTCGAAAACCATCGAGATTAAGCGAAATATCCTGGAATCTTTGGGATATCAATTACATCTTAAAATAGCTCTTAAATATAGAGTGTTTATAGTCAAATCGTGCCTCGACGATGATCTAACGAGCCTAAGATCTCATAATTGACTTCATTGGGCATCCAAATGCTCAAAATACATCAAATGATCAAGGAACCATTCTAAGCCGTCAGAGAGGTTTACTTTGCATAAATTACAGAACGCCTCCTCCCATCTATAACAACTCTATTCCTCACATGAGAGGCCAAGTGAAAACAAATGAGGCCAAAAGGAAGAGCGGTGAAGAGGAACAAGTGAAGAAGAACACCGCCGACGGAACACCACCGGACCGCTGGGATTTACCGTCAACCAAGCAAGGAAGAAAAGGAAGAGTCAATGGAAGAAGGAAAAGCCCAGAGGAGGAAGAGAGCTCAAGCTTGAAGGTCCTCAAGCGATCGCAAAGATTGCACTCGCCGATGCCATCAACCATCGCCACCGGATCCACTAATTGCTGTATTTCATTAAGACCGCATCTACCATCGAATAATTAAAGATCATTGTTACACATTATTCCTCTATATGAAATTTTGAATTGTTATCGGAAGATTTTGTATTCACAGCAGATACATAGTGGAAGTTTTTCAATGGTTTTAACTCTTTTAGCAGAAAATTTTGAAAATTTTCTTTAAATTTTAGTTTCATATGATACACCCAACTAAACCACCAAAACAACAATAATAGTTATGTCCTCTCATAGGCAAAGTTGAAGAATGACTCCATAAATCACTATAAATAAGTTTTGAAGGATGACAACTGGTTCGTATTGCAGTTTTAAAGGCCTGATAACTGTTAAGCACACCTTCAAGCCCATAGAAAGCAATGTCTATTCAGCTGAGAGTCAGCTATGGCGTCAGCTTTATTTATTGTATAGATTAATGCATTTGTGATCTATGAATGACTTTTTTGCTGTGTTTTAAAGAGTATTTGTAAACATTTTAAGTTGCTGTGCTTCTACTGCATTATTTTGGTTCTATGATCTTGTTTTAGTCCATAAATTGATATTTTTTTTAGAGGACGGGCGTAATCCAGATGTTGAGGATCATGGAACCAAACTTATTAATGTTGAGACATATAGACATCATTAACAAATTTGTCACGAAGAAACGCATTCAATGCATCCAAACAAAGAATTTTCCAATGAAATGTGGTCACCATAATCGGAAGGATGTGTATGGGAGGTGGAAACCATACTTAAAGTGTACGAAAAATTCAAATAATATTCAAAGCTTATAACCTTGAGCTATAAATCGAGCTTTACAATGTGCCATTTGAATTATGTTTAGATTTATAAAACCATTTACATCATCCCAATGTATTTTGTGATGGTTAGTGAGGTTCAAGAACTTGAGTCACCGAGCTTTGAGAGCTTTACACACACACATGCTCACACACGCACACACTGAGCCTAGGATGCCAAAGCTATGAGTTGATGAAATAGTGAAATAAGTGAGTGATGAACATAAATAGATTGTAGCGAAGGGAAGAGTGAAATTTAAAGGCTTTTTTATCCAAAAATAGAAAATAAAAATTAAAAATTAAAGACCTAATAGTTGTTGGGGATAGGGCTGTAAAAAAAGCCTATTATTCTCCAACAACATGTGTTTGACTCAATAAGTAGCTTATGCTCGAATCATTTGTTAAGTAAATGAGCCAAATATAAATAAATTTTTTAGCTCGATTTATAAATGAGTCAAATATGAATAATTATCTATTCGATCTTGTTTGATATGATTTAATTTGAAATAAATAAATATTTAAAAATAATTATTAAAATATTATATATAATTTATTTTTATCATTAAATATTTATTATTTAATTTATATGTATTTAAATAATTGAATTAGTTTTTTTTAATTAAATAAGTTAAGGTATATTATAAGAAATGATAAGTAATTTAACATATAATAAAATTTATGTAAAGATAATTTTTTATTATATAAATGTGTATGTTATACATCTTTTGTCATTTAATTTTTAATTAAGTATCACATATATTTTTTTTACTATAAACTGTATGCGATACAATTAAGTAATGGATATTTTTTACTTATTAAAAGAATTACACGAACAAATTTTTGAGACAAACACAAATATTCGGTTGACAAGCTATTTCGAGTCAATTTGGAACAAAAAAAAATATATATAAATGAGCCGAAAAAAATAGATATTTAGCTCACTAAAGTTCTGCTCATTTACACTCTATTCAATTTTTTTTTTAAATTTCTCTAAAAAAAGATATTTTTATTTTATTTTAGGAAGGTGTTGCATCATGATTTTATCTTTAATGGAGACATGATGAAATAAAATATATTTAATATTAATATTTTAAGTGTCACTTGTTTTTAAGATATTCCAATATCAAAAATATGTTTTGAGCATTTTTAAAATTAATATAAATTTTTTAAAAAATAAAATAAAAATACTTAAAAATATACATCAAATATATATATTTTAAAAAATAATATAAAAAAATAGAAAATAATATTGATCTCAAACAGATCTTTGCGGAATGGTGAGCCACCTATATATCCATTTGCTGGCTTAGATGGACGACTTGTTTTTAGAATATAATTATATACCCATATGGCAAAATTCACCAACTCAACCTCTAGAGTCGGTCAAATAGGCAAAATTGGAGATTGCTGCGAAGACCAACCTCAACTGTTCTATATAGAATGATAAATGATCCATCGTAATAATTATAAAACTATTTATTTATTATAAATCATTAAGTAGGTATCTCAATAAGAAAAACCTTTATTAGTATTTATTATAATTTTAAATTTTGGTATCGTATTGATATTTACAGCTGTAGAAGCACATAAAAACTTCATTTTATTTAATTAATCATGATTCTAACACTATTATGCTTATGAAAACACAATAAAAGGAAAAAAATAAAAATATGCTAAAAATTATTAATAATTTGAATATATTACAATAAAGAATATTTATGTTTAATAATTATTAAACATATATATTACTATTATCAATTTGAGGAAAATTTTAAATGTAATAATCCTAAAAATTAAAATATTGATCGCAAGACCAATTGTGCTCCAGAATGCGAAACGATGAAAATCTCTTGCCGCAAACTGAAGGCTAAGCTTCATCGAGTCGTTTCGTTGAGCTTCATCGAGTCTCTCTCCCATGACGATACCAGCTTAGGTACCGGATCAAGCTGTTGTTTCATGGAGGCTAAGCAGATGAGTCAGTTATATCCCGCTCCAGCTTTCAGCAGAGAGTAGAGGTAGGTGACGAGGATTTAGCAGAACAGCTTTGACGAAAAGGGTTTGAGTGTTCTCCGATGGATGACGATCCTTGAAGTGGGCGCATTCGTGTATAGCGATGGTGGCGTTGCGTAGGGGTAATGGTAGAGGAAGGAAACGCAAGCGGCTGCGATCGATATGGTTGTAGACGTGAAACAAGTTGGAAGGAAGGAGTTGTAGGTCTGGTGGAGGATATGCAGGTGATGGCGTCCAGGGTAGTGATGTCTGGGAAGTGAAGGGTGGTGGTGAGGGAATCAGTGGTGGTGACGGCGTCGATGCTGGCTCTGCTGACTGCTTTGGGAAAGCTGCGTGAGAGGAGAAAATATTACGTGCGGAGTCCGGACGTAGTTTTACGTCTGGATTTCAATAGCTACGCAACACCTGTCCATTATAAAAAAAGACATTTTTTCACTTAACATCGCTGTAACTTGATGACACTTAACGACGCCGTTTAACGTTACCCTGCCCACCATCCCATCCAAACAAGGGAGGAGAAAAATACACACGTTCCATATTCTTCTACAAAACAGTTTAGGATTTCTTTTTAGAAATTTTCTCGCTTTAGCTCCTCTCTCTCGGTCAACCTTCCCTGATTTGCTAAATCTTGGGCATTAAAATTGAGGTATTATATGTGCATGAGACATTTCTTCATTCTTGAACTTTAATGAATTTAAGATTTTTTTGTTGTCTCACCGTCGAATAGGAGAACATTTGGAACATTTGAGTTCTTTAAAGGAAAGGAGCATATTTTACCTGGATTTTGATGTTTGGTATGTACTCATTCTCATACACGTTATATTTTCAAAATTTTGAACTGTGGGGCTTGTCATATATTTAGTATATCCCATTGTAGGATGTTTGATGTTATTTCATGAATAATTTGATCAAATCTGGGGCCTGTTTGGTTATAATATGTTCAGTCGATGATATTATAATTTGCTTGGTTTTGATGGTTGTTTCCTTCTTTGTATGTAATTGTACTCTCAAGGAGTACAACCCATTTTAATATATTTTAAGATTTTTTGGATATAATATGTTCAGTACATGACAATACAAGCAGATTGAATGATTATTGGTTTATTTTTATGGCTATTTTGCATGTACACTCTTTGTACTTTCATGAGAGTACATCCCATTTTCTCATTTTTTTCCCCAATTTTTAAACCATATCGGTAGAGAATATGTTTATTAGATTCCATTAGAAGCAATTTGGAGACTGATTAGTTTGGGGTCGATTTGTATACTCTATACTCTCATGAGAGTACGTATATTTTGTCATTTTTTTTTAATTTCTTTGGCCTGTTTGGAGAGAATATGTTTATTAGATTCCATTATAAACAAAGGAGATTGGTGATCAGATTGTACTCTCATGAGAGTACAGAATATTTTCATATTTTTGTCTAGTATTTTTGGCCTATTTGGAGAGAATATGTTTATTAGATTCTATTAGAAGTAATTGAGGATTGGTTTATTTTTTGATATATTTGATAGACTCTATACTCTCATGAGAGTACATATCATTTTCTCATTTTTTTTCTAGTTTCTTTGGTATGTTTGGAGAGAATATGTTTATTAGATTCCATTAGAAGTAATTTGAAGGCTGATTGGTTGATTTTGGGGTCAGATTTGTATGTGTACTCTCTATACTCTCATGAGAGTACAATGCATTTTTTTTTTTAGTTTCTTTTGGGTTTGTATTTTATTCCATTGGATTGTAATCAGGATTAGTTTTGAGAGATTTATATCTATACTCTATACTCTCATGAGAGTACAAAGCATTTTCATTTTTCTAGTATTTTTGGCTATTTGGAGAGAATATGTTTATTAGATTCCATTAGAAGCAATTTGGAGGCTGAGTTAGTTTGTAGAGATTTGCATATGTACTCTCTGTACTCTCATGAGAGTACAGAGCATTTTCTTTTTTTTTCTAGTTTCTTTGGCCTATTTGGAGAGAATATGTTTATTAGATTCCATTAAGCAATTTGTGGATGATTGGTTTATTTTATGATTTGATGTACTCTCCAGATTCTCATGAGTACATAATATTTTCTCATTTTTTCAATTTCTTTTGGCTAGAGAGAATATGTTTATTAGATTCCATTAGAAGCAATTTGGAGGTGATTGGTTGATTTGAGACAAATTTATGTACTCTCTGCACTCTCATGAGAGTACAAAGCATTTTCATTTTTTCTAGATTTTTTTTTGTTTTGGAGAGAATGTTTATTACATTCCATTAGAAGCAATTTGAGGTTGATTTTTGATTGACATGTGTACTTTTTATACTTTCATGAGAGTATATATTTTCACATTTTTTCCAGTTTTTGTATTTGAAGAGAATATTTATTAGATATTAAGTAATTTGAGGATTATTGGGGGTAGATTTGATACTCTCTATTCTCATGAGAGTACAGCATTTTTCTCATTTTTTCTAATTTTTTTTTGTTTGAGAGAATATGTTTATTATTCTCATTAGAATTTGAGGTGATTGGTTAGTTTTGGAGGTAGATTGTCATGTATTCTATACCTCATGAGAGTACAAGCATTTACATATTTTTCTAATATTTTGGCCTGTTGGAGAGAATATATTTATTAATTCCATTAGAAGTAATTTGAGGTCGATGTAGTTTTGAGATTTGCATGTGTTCTATACTCTCTTGAAAGTACATACCATTTTCACATTTTTTTCAAGAGTTTTTGGCCTGCTTGGAGAAAATATGTTTACTGCATAGTAGTTGAAGCAATTTGGAGGCTGATGGGTGGGTTTTTTGAGCAGTTTGTTATGTGTACTCTAATGAGAGTACATATATTTTTCTTAATTTTTCACTATTACTCCTGGTTTTAGTGGATGCTTTTCTTGTACTCTCTAGGCCTCCATTGATATAATGTTCTCATTAATTGAATTTTCATTTTGAAGTTTAACATGTTGGGAAAAGGATAACTTCTATGTCTACCATCATTAGAGTGTTTGATAATATTTCTCAAAGACATTTGAGTTATTGACATTTTAAGGAGGCTTCATTTGCATCAATTTATTAGCATTTAATTCAGAAAGACTTTACATCACTTCAATGTCTTTTGGATATAGAGAGCAAGCATTCTTTTGTGTCAATGCATCTTTCACCCCAATGAAGTTGCATTAATTATACATGAGGGAGAGAAGGTCATATTTAAATCATCAAGTTCATCAATGGACTTTAAGAATAAACTTGAGAATTTGATCTTGACTTATACTTTGTGCAGTACATACATTTTTTGCTTTCAAATCTTTTTTATATATCACAACTACAGAGTGGATCGAATTGATTGCCTATTAGACATAGACAAATTTGTGAGTACATTGGGCGAGTATCGCCTTTCTTTCACAATTTGATGGCATTACATCAAAGATTCGCATATTGGCACCGTACATGAGTATTTTCCACTCTTCTAATGGTGCTACACTTCAAATATGTATTATTTGATGCATTAACTTGTATAAATATTCATTGCGGGATATGTGAAGAGCACATATGCATCATAAGGCCGCCCTTTCCTTCTGCAAAGCCATGTATATTACGATGGCCAAAAATAAAGTTTGTAGATGACTCCTTCACTAGTTTGGGAGGACACCGGGTGAGACAAAATAATTTCACTTTATTTATATTATAATGTATTTATTCATATTGTAAAGCATCATATTTTTTTATCGATGCAACACATGTATGTCTTTCATTTGAGGACATATCAGAAGAGGAGACCTAGCTCCTTGAAATATTTCCCCTACCCTACAGACAACCCATATCGAGCCCGATTGTAGTCCCATTCCAAGTCCAATAAGTGCAGTCTCCACTGAATCTCCATATGTCTCTTCTCGATATTCTCCCTCATCCAATGTATCTAGCTTGCCCTCTACTAGTACCCATTCAGAAAGCTTTGCGGTATAGAGGATACTTGCAGGTTTCAGGGCCCTAGGAGAGAGAGTATCATCTTTTGAAGCATCAATAACCGAGAGAATTAATGGAATTGATTTGAGGGTAGCTCTATTGCAGCATTGGCATGGGGTCCCACATCCCTAGCATGGGGGAAGCTCCTATGGAGGTGACCATAAGGGAATCTCTCAGGAGAACTATCACTGGAGGGAATGGAGGCTACCATGGAGCTTCCCATGGAGGCTACCATGGGGAGGCTCTATGGAGGCTGGATTCCCCTGTGGAGACTTCCACTGGGGAAGCCCCTGTGGAGGCTTCCACTAGGGAAACCCCTGTGGAGGCCACTACAGGGGAAGCTCTTGTGGAGGCCTCCACTACACGTGAAGATGCTGTGCAGCCTCCACTTGACAATATTGAGCATGGTGTGAAGGCTCAACAGATGAGGAAGAGGAAAGCTATATCTTCCCCCTTCACATAAACATACAGGAATTCACGGTGCAGAATAACTCCTGTGGTTCCCTCCACACAGGATGAGTGAACGACAGAAAAGGTATTACTTAACTTTTTTTTTTTTAATTTAACCTAATATTAGCTGATTTCACTAATTTTTTTTGAAGGTTAGCAAATATTCTCCAATATTAGTGGTGAACCACCATGTCATTTGGTTGAGGAGCATCGGGAGGTAGATGCTTATCTTAGATTGAGCCTTAATTCACAGTGAATCTAGCTTTTCATCACTAACTTTCATCTTCACTAATTTTCTTGTAGCCAACTGAGGCACAACATATTGTGGACTTCTCATCAAGAGATGTCTTGCTCAAGCCAATGCTGCAGCTCGTTGCCACCTCATGCTCCCGATTCAAGGAGAAGTAAGTCATTTTTCATTGAACTCCTTCTGTATACATAAAATCACCTATTCATTTAATTTGGTTCTCATATGAATGCAATGTAATTAGTTTATCTTTTCTCTTTTGTTGTTTGGATGATAAAGTAAATGCAGTGTAATTTTTTGAGGCATTTGAAATACACCAATTAGAACAATTTGAGTGTATTTGAATTGCATCTGGTGATTCCATCAAATATCTATAAGTTATCTTGGCGGTGCCTGCTTACATTGGCCAGTACCAATGCGCCGCTCAGATATATAAATATTATCCATTCACCCTGCTAATATGCCGACTGGCCAAATAAGATCATGATAGTGACATTCCATTTCATTATAATTTATAACTAGTGCCAAAAGATGTATCAATGTCACTGGTATCGTCATTATTGGTGAATGACTTAGTGGGCCATCATATCAATTTACTTTACATTTTATCAAAAAATCAAATTCGTGAATTTGTAAAATCTCAACCAAACAACTATAGTAATTTTACTGATTCATTTGTTCTACCATGCGTTCAATATAGCAAAAATAGGTTCACATTTTATTTCTCATCGTTATAGATATTAGGAATATCCATTGTCGATAGATTGATGAGTTGATGATCCAATATATCGGATATGCGTTGATGCCTTCGCATTTTTATTCAAGTACTTATGTCTGGCTATATGTCCCATATTGTATGTTTCATGCATAGGGTAAGTTATTCCACATAACTTTGGGTATCTGATCCATTCTAGTTTAGATAGTTTGAAATTTCATAAACTTTTTCTTCACTTTTGCAGAGTTTATGATAAATATGTCTACAAAAGGAAAGCAAAATGTTCATCCGATGTCTGAGAAAGTGTATCAAATGTACTCTTACTTCAGGTTATAAATAATCAGCATTGGACACTCACAGTGCATCTAAGCAGCTTGGTATTTTATGATTCATTGCCAAACTCATAAGGTCATTCTTCGAGATTGTAAGAATTGTTCTCATTTTGGTTTGCCTTAAGTGCATATTTTGTGCCTACTTATTAACTATATTTTTTTACTATTTAGTTCAAATTACTTGTCGAAGATGCTGACTAGTCTTTCGAGAGAGATTCCACAAAATGTCCAATCAAAATGATGAGTGAGCTACCAGTCCAAGAAAATAGTGTCGAGTGCGAGATGTTTGTCTATAAATACATAGAGGCAATAAACTTCATGGTGGCACCATTTAAAGAAGATGAACTTTAGATTTGAGTTTTTATCTTCTATTTGGGTATGAAAAATTGATTTGACAAATCTACAATTGAAGTTTGATATGCTGAAAATCAATTGCTTTAGAAATGTTTCTATGTGTTATGTTTTGGATGCCATTAAAAGCTACTATTTACGCTTTTAAAGCGCTGAATAACATGTCTAGTAGATGCCATGTTTAGTAGATAACATTTGTGGAGCTTTAGGACTCCTTTTTTAGCTATTTCTTCAGCCCCTTTAACTTGTTTGGATATAATATATTCAATCTTATAAGCCATTTATTTTGCTTGATGCTTGTTGGTTTGGATTTGTATGTGTACTCTCTGTACTCTCATGAGAGTCACCTCATTTTCTCATTTATTTCCACATTATTTGGACTATTTGGAGAGCATATGTTTAATAGATTCCATTATAGGTAGTTGGGATCCTGAATATTAGCTTTTTTGAGCAGTTTGTAGGTGTACTCTCTGTACTCTCCTGAGAGTACACACTATTTTCTCAATTTATTTTACCTTTTTGTGGTATGTTTGGAGAAAAAAAGTTCATGACATACCATTTGAAGCAATTTGGACGCTGTTGGCTACTTTTTAGAGCTATTTTTTTTATCTGCTCTCAATACTCATGAGAGTACAGACCAAATTCATATTTTTTTCCAATTTTTTAGAATGTTTGGAAAGAAATTATTTACAAGATTCCATTGCAAGTTGATTGGAGCCTGAAATTTAGCATTTTTGAGATATTTTATAGGTGTGCTCTCTGTACTCTCCTGA
Organism: Cymbidium sinense; assembly: GCA_021442155.1. Taxonomy (NCBI): domain Eukaryota; kingdom Viridiplantae; phylum Streptophyta; class Magnoliopsida; order Asparagales; family Orchidaceae; genus Cymbidium; species Cymbidium sinense. The sequence continues at coordinate 262,909,222 of CM038215.1, forward strand.
GAGTATAGACTATTTACTCAATTTTTTTTCACTTATTCTGGCTTGTTTGTAGAGAATATGTTTACTACAAATAATTTGCAGTAATTTGGAGGTTTTTGGTTACTTTTTTTTGAGCTATTTTGCATCTGTACTCTCATGAGAGTACAGACCAATTTCAAATTTTTTTCAATTTTTTGGGCCTATTTGGAAAGAATATATTATAGATTCCATCCTAATTGGGGCCAATATTAGCTTTTGAGTTATTTTATAGTGTACTCTGTACTCTCTTGAGTGCATACAATTTCTCAATTTTTCACTTAGCTATTTGGAGAGAGAATATGTTTACTACCATTTGAAACAATTTGGAGGTGATGGATTGATTTTTTTTGTGCTATTGCATATGTACTCTCAGAGTGACCAATTTCACATTTTTCCAATTTTTTTTGGCTTTGTTTGGAAAGAATATGTTTATTACATTCCATTAGGGTTGATTGGAGCTGAATATTAGCCTTTTTTTGAGCTATTTGTAGGTATACTCTATCTATGAGTACACTATTTTCTTAATTTTTTTACCTTTTCGCTATTGGAGAGAATATGTTCTTATAAACCATTTGAGGTAATTTGGAGGCTGATGTGTTGCTTTTATTTATGTTATTTTGTATCTATGCTCTCTATACTCTCATGAGAGTACATAACAAATTCACAAAATTTTCTAATTTTTTAGGTTTGTTTAGAAAGAAATTATTTACAAGATTCCATTCTGGGTTGATTGGAGCCAATATTATCCTTTTTTTATTTGAGGTGTACTCTCTGTGGTCTCCTGAGAGTATGACTATTTACTCAATTTTTTTCACTTATTCTGGCTTGTTTGGAGAGAATATGTTTACTACAAATCGTTTGAAACAATTTGGAGGCATTTGGGTTACTTTTTTGAGCTATTTTGCATATGTACTCTTTGTACTATCATGGGAGTACATACCAAATTCACATTTTTTTCCAAGTTTTTTGCAATGTTTGGAAAGAAATTATTTACAAGATTCCATTGTTGATTAGCATGAAATTTAGCTTTTTTGAGCTATTTTTGCAGTGTACTCTTTGTACTCTCGAGTACTAATTCTAAATTTGTTTTCACTTATTCTGCTTGGATAACATGTTTTATAAACCATTTGAAACAATTTGGAGGGTTGGGTTTCCTTTTCATGTTTTTTTTTGTATCATACTCTCATTCTCTGAGTACACCAATTCACATTTTTTTCCAATTTTTTTTGGAATGTTTTGAAAGAAATTATTTGCAAGATTCTATAGTTGAGGAGCTTGAATATTAGCCTTTTGAGCTATTTTTTGAGTATACTCTCTCTCTTAAGAATACTATTTTCTTAATTTTTTCACTTATTTTGGCCTGTTTGGAGAGAATATATTTACTACAAACCATTTGGAGAATTTGGTCATTGGGTTGCATTATTATTTTTTCATCTGACTCTCTGTACTCATGAGTACATACCAAATTCACATTTTTTTCATTTTTTGGTCTATTTAGAAAGAAATTATTTACAAGATTCCATTCTGGTTGATTGGAGCTTGAATATTAGCTTTTGAGCTATTTTGTAGTGTACTCTGTACTCTCGAGTACATACTATTTTCAATTTTTCACTTATTATAGTATATTTGGATAGAATATGTTTACTACAAACCATTTGAAGCAATTTGGATTGAATTTGTTGGGTTCTTTTGGTATTTTGTATGCTCTCTCTGCTCTCATGAGTACAATCAATTCATTTTTTAATTTTTTGGCTGTTTGGAAAGAATATATTAGTAGATTCCATTACAGTTGATTAGCCATATATTAGCTTTTGAGCGGTTTGCAGTGTACTCTCTTCTCTCCGAGAGTCTGTTATTTCCAATTTTTTCATTATTGACTTGTTTGGAGAGAATATGTTTATTACAAATCATTTGAAGCAATTTTGAGGCTTTTGAGTTACTTTTTTGAGTTATTTTGTATATGTACTCTCTGTACTCTCATGAGAGTACAAACCAATTTCACATTTTTTTTTCAATTTTTTGGCCTATTTGGAAAGAATATGTTTATTACATTCCATTACAGGTTGATTGGAACCCGAATATTAGCCTTTTGAGCTGTTTTGTAGGTGTACTCTCTGTACTCTCCTGAGAGTACAGATTACTGTGATTGCAATCAAATATATCAACGTTATAACCTATTATGTTATGACCATCATGACAGTAATTTACTTTATTATTGTAATCGATACTAATAACTAATATGATTTTACAATAGCTAAAAATATCAAATAAATATAATAAAAAATCTAAATAATCTACAAAATGATTGAAATCATTCAAATAATAATTTTTTGAAAGTGAATTCATCAAACATGATATGAAGCTCAAAATTACATTTTTTAAATTATTGACAAATTAAGATAAAAGGTTTATTAAGTTAAAATTATTAGAAAAATGCTTAATAATTTTGAATAAATAATGGGCACACAATAAGAATTTATTAAAAAAAATCATTATGGAAGGTTAAACAGTCATTCAATTAACTATAATTATCTTGAATTGCTCTAATTTTATGGCTTAGTGCATGTTAGGGTTTATTTTTTATTTATTATTTATTATTTATTATTTTTATGTTATTTTTACAAATATTTTAATCTAATAAGTTTTAAAAAATATTTTTATTTTTTGTTTTTAAAAATAAAAATATTATTTATACAAATATTCGAAATAAATTTTAGATATTTTGATTGGTTTTGAAATAATTATCATTATCAAATATATTTTATTTTGAATCAAAATATAAATAAAATAAAAGATAAAAAATTTAAAATAAAAATAATTCCAAATGACCTTTTAGGATATTCAAAATATTGCTTTATTCGTTTCACCCTAAATAAGGTTACATAGCACCTAACAAAATGGTCACAATATTATTCTTCATTCTTACCAACAAATAATAGTTTTCTTGCTTATAAAGTGTATTTATTGATATAAATAACTTTTTAATTTTGGCTTAGTTTTACTTTTCTTAAATTGTATATTTTGCATAATTGGTTTGATAAGCGGTTATTTCTATCTATGATGTCGGTTCAATCTTAACCAAGATTGATTGAATATTGTTAATTCAAATCGAACCTATTTATTAAATCATTTGAACACCTCAACTATAATTTGAGAATCAACCACATCAAGAGTTACATGATTTATTTTAATTTGTTTTTTTTAATTTTGTACATCTGACTGATCATGTAGCGCAAGCAATATCAACCTAAATCTATAAATAAAGGATCAAAGATCGATACAAAGTTACACAATTCAATATACTCTCTCTCTCTCTCTCTCTCTGAAAATTGTTTAATGTGAGTTCAATGACTGGATTCAACATCATCACTTACATAATTAAGCCTTCATCATCATCTACCTAAAAAAAACAAAGGAATTACAAATTACCATTTATTGCGGTATGTAAGAATGAAGAACTAACATATTTTATTTTCATCGACATAGCACATTGTTATAAACACAGAGAAAATATTAGACATATAGCATAAAAATGAAATTTAAAACATAATGATTTGATATTTGAATAATTTTCATGAAAAATACCCAAATTGATCGAAATAATGCTTTCATCTCTATTCGTTGGAACACATTATGACCTTAGAGAAATAAACAAGCATAAAAAAATGAGCGAATAATGTTAGGACCCTCAAGACCTTGCACACTTGATGGTGTATCAAGTATTAAAATATGTAGATAATCAAATTGGAGGAAAGATAAAAAAATTGCCTCATGTAATCGATGATTCATACAACCGGTTCTTTTTTCCCTCATCAACCTAGCGACAGTAATCCATGACATCAATGGGTAAATCAAGACAAAAATAAACCAAAAGTAAATAAATAAATGTTGAGGAAGAAACAAGAAAAAAATGCATGGAATAGAAGGAAATTTCTCATTAATCAATTTATTTAACATGATTTTCATCTTCCATGCCTTTCAAATTAATGAACGTTAATTATAATAATGCAAAATAATAGAAAAAAATAATTACTCAAAATCATTACTAAATGATACTTGATTATATCAAACCTGACTCATTAATAAACCATTATTCTCATTCACATACATAATGCTATAAACTGAAAGTAAAAAGGAGAAACACAACAGATTTACATGGAACAAATCGGTTCAGGAAGCACAAGAATGAGCTTAATCTACAGAAAGTATTGTTACAAAGCGACAACAATGTCTTCTAACTTCTTCATTTCGGCATCATCATTATTACATCTACTTATTGCTCTGAATTAACCTTCATCAAGAACACAAGCTTGTAGAGTAATAGGGTAATGACCACCCTGTCTATGGGCATTGAAGTGATTTAGCTCCTCTCTATTCTATCTTGTAGCTGCTCGCACAACATCTCCAAACTAATTCAGATCATTTAATTTTGATTAGTTTCAAAAGCTTAATGATTATCTAGAACACACAATTCAATGATATCATGCATTAAAATATTTCTCTGTAATGATATCATCATCGACAGTACCCTTCATGACGATTGATTGTTGAGCTTAGTTAAATTTTAGAATAGAACATTGTATTAGTTAATGATATGTAAAAGCATGGTGACAGTTTTCCATGCATACCTAAAAAACAATATGGGGCATAACCGATAATGGTGCAAGGGGTGATACATGTTCTCCACCCCTCTCAGTTGTTCTTTGGTCTCTAATCAACAAAAATAGGATGGTTTAAAGTTTAAAAGCAATATTTAAATACTATAACTTCAGATGCAAATAGAAAATTACTCTTGGCTTTCTTGGTTCTCTCCAAATATCCCTTAAGCCTTGCATTTAAAACACCCTTTGGCCGCTGCTTTTTGAATCCTTTAAAATGTCATTTGCTTTATGTGCTGTGGTTGACTTCTTCTTCTTAGTTGTTCTGTCTGCTGGAGGTGAATTATCACATAATTTAGAGTCAAAATTATCAGATAGTTTTTTTAAGGATCCAAGCATATACTCTTCAGCTATCTTATTATCCTGTGCCCTGGTGCTTATTTGATATGCATATCGACTTATGTGGTTCTAGAAAATAATGCGAGTTTCATTTCCATCATTGCCTTGCACATCTTTTAAGTTCTTGCTAGCACTGTCAAAGTCGATATCCCTATTTGCTCTGGTTGACCATCGCATGAGAAGATATTTATCGGAATGCACACAATATCTTCATGACTAAGAATTCAGATGCAGTAGGCACAAAGCAATCCCATCATTTCAAATTTTTTATAACTACAAGTTATATTTAGACATGTCTTGTCAAATGGGATCCATGTTTTGAAGAATATTTATTCTCTAAGTTTCTCACCAAATACTACATGAGAATGTCATGTGATTCTTTGCTAATCCTCCAACTCCATGCAAAAATTCTTCCTCAAACATTGTATAAAGCTTTATTGTGTAAAATATAGCAGCTTGTTTTAGAATTGGACTGGTTTTAACAATAGGAATAATTGCTGACTGGCTGCACTTGAAATCTGCATCATGTTCATTCTGATGCCATATGTCCATAACCTTCTCCAATCCCAAGAAACAATCTGTGATTGAACTTGTTGGTTTAGAGATTCCATGACATACATTATTCGTGGACTCACTATGTTGCGTTGACAAGATTCCCATATAGAATGAGTCTTTGTAGAATGTGGTGGATCACTTGCATCTAATTTTATAAAGCTCAGACAACCAATCATGATCATCCAAATTGCCCTAGTAGACCAAGCTTGCTCAAACTCTTCCTGTGAGTCACACTTGCTTATGCATATATATAATAGATTTTGCTATCTTATTACTATTAAAGCAATACCTTGAAGAGCTTTCTTCAAATATGCCATTGGCACAACCTATGACAGTATCGCTGCAATTTTGATTGCTCTCATTGCGATCTTGATCGGTGAATATTATTATAGGATGCTGTCACTCATTAAGGAGAAAAGTTTTGAATAGCCATGTGAATGACTCAATTCTCTTATGATAGAAAGGCTACTCCAAATAAGACATTTTTGATGATTCACTCCAACAAAGGGGCACGCAATATTATATTTATTGAGTCGATAGCTTATCAAAATTATGACATCCCAAAATAATCATATTCTATCCTTGACATGCCATTGCTCCAAAAAAAAACTAACCAAGCAACCTGATTCATCAACTTGGACATCCCATGTAAACATCCCATCCTCCACTTGTCTTTCCTTGAACAGTTGTATTAATGCATTACTATCACCATTTGCTATCCTTGATCTTCTCTCTTTTTGGATAAAATTAAAAGCATCTCTTTTTGTGAAGCCAATATTCTTCACGCCATCAACTTCCTCACTTAGATAGCTAAACACATTAGTTGTTCTAATTCCGGCCTCTATCATTGTCTTCAACACAGCTGCCTTCTCATTGTTGATGCCTCTATATGATCTAAGATGATGTAGGTCACCCAGATTTGCCAATAAATGATTATGACTTTCTATATATTTTTTAACCTTCCAATTCCCATCTAAATCAATAAAAAAAATCTAATCATGGATGACCACTCCTTGTGTCTATTTTCGAATTTAACTAGCTTTAGATTGTGACTTTCTTCCATCGCTTTTGCACATAAAAAAATCCTTGATTTCAATTTCTTGAGTTTGGCCAATAACTAGTATGATCTTTCCTAACACTGAACCCAATTTGATGTGCATAATCACAGTACAATGCATACGCCTCTGTTTCATTGTGAATAGTGGTGCTAAGGAGTTTTCTCACATTTGGGTCATTAGACATCACGACTTCATCATCACACTGCCCATTTATCGCATTCACCTATGCAAACACAAATATATCTCATGCAAAAGAGCTAAAAAAAAATTGGGATGTACTCTCATGAGAGTACAGAGAGTACACATATAAATCTTCCTTCAAAACTGACCAATCACTTCCAAATTGATTCTAATGAATCTATTAAATATATTCTCTCCAACAGGACCAAAAAAGAAAAAAATGAGAAAATGGGGTGTACTCTCATGAGAGTACAAATGTAAAACACCCCTAAAAACTAATCAGTTAGCCTCCAAATTACTTCTAATAGAATGTAATAAACATATTCTCTCCAAACAGACCAAAAAAATTATAAAAAAATAAAATGGGACTCTCATGATAGTACATAGAGTACACATGCAAATCTGCCTCCAAAACTGACCAATCAGCCTCCAAATTACTTCTAATAGAATCTATTAAACATATTCCTCCAAACAGGCCAAAAAAAACCTGAAAAAAGAGAAAATGCTCTGTACTCTCATGAGAGTACAAAGAGAACACATACAAATCTTCCTAAAAAACTGACCAATCAACCTCCAAATTGCTTTTAGTAGAATCTATTAAACATATTCTCTCCAAATAGGCCAAAAAAACTGAAAAAAATGAAAAAATAGGGTTTATTCTCATGAGAGTACATATGCAAAACACCCATAAAAATAACCAATCAACTTTTGAATTGCTTCTAATAAAATTTATTAAACATATTCTCTCGAAAGAGGACAAAGGAGCTAAAAAAATTGAGAAAATGCTCTGTACTCTCAAGAGAGTACACATGCAAATCTACCTTCAAAACTGACCAATCAGCCTCTAAATTACTTATAATAGAATCTGTTAAACATATTCTCTCCAAATAGGTCAAAAAAATTGGAAAAAATATGAGAAAATGGTGTACTCATGAGAGTCTGAGAGTACACAAATCGCCTTCAAAACTAACCAATCAGCCTCCAAATTACTTCAAATGAAATCTATTAAACATATTCTCTCCAAACATGCCAAAAAACTTGAAAAAAGAGAAAATGGGGTGTACTCTCATGAGAGTACAGACAATCCACATATAAATCTGCCTCCAAAACTAGCCAATCAACCTCCAAATTGCTTCTAATAGAATCTATTAAACATATTCTCTCCAAACAGGCTAAAAAACTGGAAAAAAAAGAGAAAATGGGTGCACTCTCATGAGAGTACAGAGAATATAGATACAAAATACCCCTAAAAAATAACCAATTAGCCTCTAAATTATTTCTAATAAAATCTATTAAACATATTCTCTCCAAACAGACCCAAAGAGCTGAAAAAGTTTGAGAAAATGCTCTGTACTCTCATGGGAGTACAGAGAGTACACATACAAATCTATCTCCAAAACTGACCAATCAGCCTCCAAATTGCTTCTAATGGAATCTATTAAACATATCCTCTCCAAACAGGCTAAAAAATTGGAAAAAAAATGAGAAAATTAGGTGTACTCTCATGAGAGTACAAAGAGTATACATGCAAATCCACAAAATTAACCAATCGACCTCCAAATTTCTTCTAATGAATCTATTACATATTCCATATTCTCTAAACAAAAACCTGAAAAAGAAGAGAAAATGGGGTGTACTCTCATGAGAGTATATAGAGTACACATGCAAATCTACATCCAAAATCGATCAATCAACCTCCAAATTACTTCTAATGGAATCTATTAAACATATTCTCTCCAAACAGGCCAAAAAAATTAGAAAAATGATAAAATGGGTGTACTCTCATGAGAGTACATAGAGTACAGATGTAAAACACTCCTAAAAAATAACTAGTCAACCTCCAAATTACTTATAATGGAATCTATTAAACATATTCTTTCCAAACAGGCCAAAAGAACTAAAAAAATATGAAAAAATGCTCTGTACTCTCATGAGAGTACAGAGAATACACATGCAAATCTGCCTCCAAAACTGACCAATCAACCTCCAACTTGCTTCTAATAGAATCTATTAAACATATTCTCTCCAAACAGGCCATAAAAACTGGAAAAAAAAGAGAAAGTAGGGTGTACTCTCAAAAGAGTACAAATAATACACATGCAAATATGCCCTCAAAACCAACCAATCAACCTCCAAATTGCTTCTAATAGAATCTATTAAACATATTCTCTCCAAACATGCCAAAAAACTTAAAAAAAAGAGAAAATAATCTGTACTCTCATGAGAGTACAGAGAGTACACATATAAATCTGCCCTCAAAACCAACCAATGAGTCTCCAAATAGATTGTAATGCCATTTACTAAACATATTATATCCAAACAGGGTCAAAAATCTAAAAAATAGGCAAAATAGGCTGTACTCTCATGAGAGTACAGAGAGTACACATGTAAAACAGTTCCTAAAATAAACAAAGTCCTCTTGCAAAGAACTCCTAACAGTGTAGGAAATATACATTAAATAAAAGAATTTCAAAGAATATCACTAATAAACCCAAAAAAATTGTACATATAAAATGGTTCAAAAAAATTACCGATGTATTTTTATTTAATACATCATCCGCTAAATTAGTCACAATATCATCAAGGCCATAACTTCCAAATTCATTCTCCATCTTCACGGTTCTTCCCGAAAAATGAAATGAGATTTTCTATTTCTCTCGATTTTCAAAAAACATATTATGCTCCTATATATATATATATATATATATATATATATATATATATATATATATATATATATACATATATATATATATATATATATATATATATATATTATATATATATATATATATATTTCTTTAAATTTCTCTCCCATTCAACGCTTTCCCCGTTGAACGATCATTAGTCTGGGTAACATTAAACGGCATTACGTGTTACAATGCCATTAAGTGAAAAATGCCTTTTTTATATTAGATGTGTTATGTAGCTATTGGAGGGACATAAAGCTACGGACCCGCATAATATTTTCTCATGGGAGGGAGATAAATGTGAAACAAGGTGGTCAAGACCGGAGGATGATTCCCGGATACTTTCAAGGATGTCGATCTGGATTTTGCTTTTAAGGTAGCAAATCAGGTTATAAAGAGCTGTAATTTTAGAAAATATTATACGTGAGTCCGCATATAGCGACGTCCAACTAACTACGCAACACCCGTCCAATATAAAAAATGTGTTTTATCACTTAAGAGCATTGTAACTTGACGGCGCTTAATGATGTCATTTATTACTGCCCGCCCGCCCATCCTGCTCAAATGGTGGAGAAAATATTACGGAGTCTCTATATTCAAAGATGTTTAGGGATTTTTTTACATAAATGTTTCTTCTCACATGTGCCGACCTTCCCTCATAGATTTACTAAATATTGGGCATTAAAAATTTAGGTATTATAAGCAACTGCATGAGTATTTCTTCATGCATTCTTGAACTTTAATGAATTTGGTTTTCTCCGTTGTTCTCACTGTCGAATAGGAGAACATTTGGAACATTTGAGTTCTTTAAAGGAAAGGAGCATGTTTTACTGGTATTTGTAGATGTTTTGCATGTATACTCTTTGTACTCTCATGATGGTACACACCATTATTTTTAAAATTTTGAACTGTGGGGCTTATCATATATTTAGTATATCCAATTGTAGGATGTTTAGTATTGTTTCATGAAGAATTTGATGAAATGGGCCTTTTAGATATATATGTTCAAATATTATAATTTAATTGTTTGTAGGTTGCTTGATCTGCTTCAATTTTATTGACCTTATATGTGTCATCAAGACAAGCCCACAAGTCAAGTTCGATAGACTTCGAAGTGACAGTGCACAAATCGGGGTTCGAAAGGCATTGAATGTTGCTAAAAATGATCGAAATGACCTCCAATTGATGAACAGACTTTGCTGATGTGTTCAGAACATCAAAATTGATCAAAATATAAATATTACATACTCTAAAAAGTAATCAATTAAGCACTCGAACTATCAATGTGTCGACACACATATCAGAGTCAGGAGCTACAATGATGACCAAATGATCTCCGTTCATATAAATAATCACATTGTTAGGTGTAAAATGTCAAAATCTATCAAATGAGACTATCTGCGCTCAATTCGGATGAGGCTGTGTAAATGTCAAGTGATTTGAAGTCACTGAACGCAAATCTAGGCTGAAACACTTTGGACATCACCGAAATCAACTTAAATGACCTCCGATCAATGAACAGACTTCTCCATCACATTCAAAACATTGAAATTGGTCAGGATATAAATATTGCATGACTTGATGAGCAATATCAAGCTGAGTCAATGCTACACGTATTAAGGTCGATCAATGAGAATTAAACGAAGCTTCGCTCATGAAATTGATCATTGGGTTTAAAATGCTGAAATCTATCAATAAGACTTTCACTCAATTTGGATGAGTCGCATGAAAATCGCGTCAAAATGACGACATTGAAAATTATAATGGTATATATTATATATATATATATATGATCGGTCTATATATATATATATATATATATATATATATATATTATATATATATATATATATATATATATATTGATTATTTACATTTATCGACATGAAATTCACAATTACAAAGCCAATCGCTCACGCCGAATGCCCCGAAATATTATTCCTGAGTCCGGCACGTTTTACGCGCGGACTTAATCCATGGCCGACGCTGTGTCCGCGGATTTTTTTCCCATTTAGCTTAACTGAAAGCAAGAACCGGATGGACTGGTAAAGCGGATGGCGATCATTCCGCTTATGCTTCCCCCTCAGCTGACCCGCCATCTCGCTCAAACAACATGAGAAGAAGAATTGAGATGATATCGCTCGTTCTCACATTCTCGTCACGTAACGCTTAGGGTTTTCTTTCTTCGACAAAGAATTTTTTCTCGCCTAGCTCTCGCTTTCTCGCGCGACGTCCTGCCGCCAATGATATAGAAAATCAAAAATTGAGGTATTAGGTGACTACATGAGGTATTTACACATGCATTCCTAACTTGAATGAATTTTAGGTTTACTCGCTCTTCTCACCGCCCAAAGGAAAGATTGGTTATTTTTATAGTTATTTTAGATTCAGATTCTCCCTCTCGGTACAGTACATAGCATTTGGCTTTTCCAGCTTTCTGGTTCTTTGAGATTATGTTCATTACATTCTAATGGAAGCATTTGAGGCTATTTGGATGGTTTATGGGATTTTTCATATCTGATTCTCCTGCATCTCGAGAGTACAATCATTTATGACCTTTTTTTTCAGTAGCTTTCTTCTCAGTTTATGTTTGACATTGGAAGCAATTTGAAGGTCGCTTGGATGGTTTCTGGGGTAGATCAGACTCAGACCTCTCTCGAGGGTACAGATCATTTAAGGCCTACTTTTTCAGTTTATCTTGCATTCTTCTTGAGATTATATTTAGCATTCCAATGGAAGCAATTTGGAGGTCGAATGGTTTCTGGGTGTTTTCAGATCTCAGATTCTCTCAGACTCTTGAGTGTACACAATATTTATTCTTTTTCATTTTTTTTATTGAGATTATATTTAGGGCATTCTAATGGAAGCAATTTGGTCGCTTGATTTTTTGGTATTTTAGATTCAGACTCAGACCTCTTGAGGGTGATCTTTATGACCTTTTTCTGCTTTATTTTGCTTATTGAGATTATATTTGGCATTCCAATGGAAGCAAATGAGTGCTTTGGATGATTTTGGGGGTATTTTATCTCAGATTTTGTACCCTATTTTACATCATTTAGATCTACTTTTTCAATTTATCTTGCATTCTTCTTGAGATTATATTTGGCATTCCAATGGAAGCAATTTGAGCTTTGGATGGTTTATGGGGTGTTTTTTATTCTCAGATTTCCCTCTTTGAGGGTACAGAGCATTTAGGTCTTTTCTAATTTATTTTGCTGTTTCTTGAGATTATGTTTAGGGCATTCAAACAATTTGATGGATGATTTGGATGGTTTGTACTCTGTACCTCTCTAGGTATGCATTTAGAACTTCTTTTTTCAGTTTATTTTGCCTACTTAATTATGTTACATTCAATGGAAGCAATTTGATTTGTTTGGATGATTTGGTGGTATTTTTGCATCATACTCTGTACCTCTCTGAGTAGCATTTAGACTTTTTTTAGTTTATTTTGCACACTTCTTGAGATTATGTTCATTATATTCCAATGGAAGCAATTTGGAGCTGGATGGTTTAGGGTTTTGCATCTGTACTCTCATACCTCTCTTGAGGGGAGATTATTTAGACTACTTTCGTTTATTTTGCCTTCTTGAGATTATATTTAGGGCATTCCAATGGAAGCAATTTGAGGCTGTTTGGATGGTTTTAGGGGTATTTTGCATCACTCTCTGTACCTCTCTTGAGTACAGATCATTTAGAGACTTTTCCAATTTATTTTGGTTCTTGAGATTATATTTACATTCCAATGGAAGCATTTGATTTGGATGGTTTTTTGGGTATTTTGCATCTCTACCTCTCTAGAATTCTGGATCATTTACCTTTTTTCAGTTTATTTTGGCCTTCTTGAGTAAATATGTTCATTACATTACATTCCAATGGATTTGGAGGTGGTGTTTGTTTTTTATAAGTTTTTTACATCTCTCTGTACCTCTCTTGATAGTAATATTTAGAATTTTTTCAGTTTATTTTGCTATTTATTGAGTTATTTAGGGCATTCCAATGGAAAATTTGATGGTGGATGATTTGGTATTTTTTTTACATCACTCTGTACCTCTTGAGTCTGAGCATTTAGACTTCTTTTCAGTTTATTTTGCCTATTTTGAGATTATGTTTAGGGCATTCAATGGAAGCAATTTGGAGGCTGTTTGGATGATTTAGGTGATTTTTGCATCTGCATCATCTGAGGTCTGAGCATTTAGACTTCTTTTTACTGTTTATTGAGATTATATTTAGGCATTCCAATGGAAGGAATTTGGAGGCTGTTGGATGGCCTTTGGTTTATTTGCATCGTACTCATTACTAGACTTTTCTTTTGAAGTTTACCATGTGGGAAAAGGATAACTTGAGATCTGTAAGAGCTGTTAAATATTGCATCCTTTCTTGACGACGATATTTTAAAGAGGCTTCATTCACATCATTCATTAGACTCCAGAATTAAGCGACTTCATTGCCATTGATCTCTTGGGACATAGAAAAGCAAGCTTTCTTGTTGGGTGGGCGGTGCATTCCTTTCACCCCGATGAAGTTGGTGATGATAGGGATGCCAAAATAGAGGGAGAAGGTCTTATGGCGAAATCCACGTTGATTCATGACTACAAGAATCAACTTGAGCATTGGATGGCTCGTTACATTACAGTTTGTGCGGTTATATATTTTCTGCATCTATTTTTTGTATATCACAACTATAGGGTGGCATAATTGATTTCTGTGTAGAATAGATTTCTTGAATATAGCCATTTGGGACTTTCTAGTTTCCAATTTGATGTTATTACATCAAAGATTGAAGAGCGTAGGTTACATGGGCTTTTATCACTCGATGGTATGTTATATCTCCAAATGTGTAATTTAATGCATTGAAGTTAACTGTTTTAAATATTCATTGTAGATATGGGCGGTTGAGCACATAAGTATCATAAGCTCATCATTTCCATCTACAAAGCCACATATGCTGCGATGGGCAAAAATAGAGTTTCCAAATAATACTTTCCTTTGGTTTGGGAGGACAATGACATATAATAATATCACTTAGTTCATATAAGAATGTCTTTATTTATGTTGTATGTCTTCACATTTTCTTATCGGTTTGTCTTCTTTCATTGAGGACATATTAGAAGAGGGCTCCTTGAATCGTGTCCCAGATACACATGCATGGGCAGATGCGTCCCATTTTAAGTGAGTTTAGCCCCCACTCTCCATATGTCTCTCCTCGATATTCTCCCCATCCAGTGTATCCGCTCTACTACCCCCAAGCTCTGGTGGAGAGGATACTTGTTTGGACTTGAAAGATACTATCTTTTCATGCAATAATGATGGAGGATGGATGGGCTTGATTTGCGTTCTTGCTATCGAGGAAGTTCTTGCCAGGGGTGGGTCCTACCACCACCGGTGTGGGGGAGGTTCTGTGGGGTCACCACAGGGAAACTCTTGAGGAGGCCTGGGAGCTTCCCCACTGGAGGGTACCCACAGGCTACCACTTGGAAACCCTGAGGAAACCCAGAGGAAGCTCTTGTGGAGGCTACAGAGCTGTGAGGAGTACCCGAGGAGGCTACCACAGAGCCAGGAGGCTACCAAAGCTCTTGTGGAGGCTATGGGGCTTCCAGTGAGTTGGATACTTCAATGGGAAGCCCATGTGGAGTTCACCGTGGGTGAAGTTCTTGTGGAGGCCGCCACACACATGGCGATCTTTGCGGCTGTAATGAGCATTGAGCATGGTGTGAAGGCTCAGCAGATGAGGAAGAGGAAAGCTGTTTGTTCCCCCTTCGCACACACTTATAGGAAGTGACGAGCAAGAATAAGTGATGTGGTGGCCTCCATTCAAGATGACGGTAGAAGTTAAGTTTTTTTTAAATTTGAGATAAAGAAATAGATTTCACTAAATTTTTTTATAGGTTCACAAAGATGAGCTAAGGTCGATTACCCTGTTGCTATCGTTGTGGAGGAGCATCAATGGTATGAATCATCTCGGTAGATCGATCATTAGTGAATCGCTCTTCATCACTAACTTTCATCATCGTAATTTTGTTGCGGCCAGTGAGGCACATCATTTTTGAGTTCTCATCCGAGCTATTTTGCCTATCGATGCTCCATCTTATTGACACGTCATGCTCCGATTCAAGGACAAGTAAGTCAATCTTCAATCTCCTTCATACATAAAATAACTATTCATTTAATTAAGATCACTTTAAAATATTTATCACTTGCGGGGGGGTATTTTTGTTGGGAATATCATTATTGCAGGCGGTCGATGAGTTGACAGATCAATATCTCGGATGCACACATTGATGCCTTCTTCTTCTTGGAGAAGTATTTCGGCAGATGTATGTCCCCTTTGTACATTTCACTTGCATTATGTTACCCCAGGAATGTTGGTATTATAATTCAATTCTTGTTTGTTTAGATAAAAGCTAGAATCTATAATCATTCTCTTCTTTTCTTGAGTTATGCTTGGAAAGCAAAAATGTTCATCAAGATCACTGAGCGTTCAGTTAATAATCGCCATGAATGTCGATGGACACTCTTGTTGCATATTAAGTTAGGGGCACATTTTTTTCATTACCCAAACCAACCCATAAGAGCATTCTTCACGAGATTGTAAGAATAGTTTTCAAATTTGGTTCCTCTTAACTATTTTTTTTTACGCCAACTTATTGAGATTATGTTCTGGCTATTCAGATCAAATTACTTGTTGAAGATGCTGGCCAGTCTTTTGCGAGCGATCCCAGAAAATGGCCAATCGAAATGGTGAGTGGGCTGCCAGTCCAAGCTAACAGTGTTGACTGCGGGATGTTTATCTGCAAGTACATGGAGGCAGCAATCCACAAACTCCCAGTGGTGACCATGATTGGCCCAAGAAGATGAATATATATTTAGTTATATATTTTGTTTGGGTGAAAAATCAATCTGAGAACTATAATTTAGTTTGATATAAGATTTAGTTCAAATGATTCATTAATAACTCATTGATCTTAAAAGATTAACTTTTTTTTGTATAATGCATTGATTTGGTGGCTTCGAAGACTTAGTTATTTTTGTTGTTATTATTATTATTTGTTTATTTTATATTCTTTAATATATAATCTTGTTGTGATTTGATGATCATACTTTTCTCTCATTTCATATAGTTTGATTTATTATTATTATTTGTTTATTTTATGGTATCATCTTTTTATCTTATGGATTTGGTTTTTTTGGGGCTATATTCTTGAAAGAAATGCATTTAAAATCATTTTTATTTTATTTTTCATAGAATGTGTATCATCAATAATATTTGTTTTTTCATCAATACAACAATCAAGATAATCTCATTTTAATTATTATTAGGAGATTTATAAACATTGCCACTAATCTTATATTTATATAAAATGCCTAAATATTATTATTAATTCGGGTGATGTACTCTTTATTTATTGCTTTAATGTTATAATTAAATGAAATTAATAAAATTAAGATTAATGGCCATTTATTCCAAATATTAATGGTATGGTCAATGTAATTAGTTAATTGTGTGATGTGTTAGATTGTTATGGCGAAATTTTCATAGTTTCTCTGATTTAGGGTTTGTTTGGGGTGATTATCTTTTTTTTTAAATATTGATTATAAAATTATTGTGGTTGGTGTAAGTAAATTTTTTTTTAAAAAAATTTTAAACTTTAATTTTATTTTATAATCATGATATTTTCGATTTAATTTTAAAGTAAATTTTATCATGATTTTTTTAAATATTTAAAATATTAATAGTTAAATACAATTATGATTGTTCTTATTTTTTTATTTTGAAAATAAAGCTAAAAAAATTAACTCAAATGTATTCTTAGTATGTTCCTCAAGTGAAATGAAGTTCAATATTTGAACCTTACTTGTCTATTTATTTGAAATCAAACAAAATAAGTCAATTTATAAAAAAAATATTTTTTTTTTTAATTGAAAAATTTAATTCTTTATAATTATAATGGCAGTGCGAAAGAGATAACTTATAACATTTAATTATATAATAATTATTTTCAATTAATGAATAGTGTATAAATATAGATTAAGAGGCTTTTAAATTTGCCAACACATTATGAGATTTGCCAACTAACTTAATACTAATAAAAATTAATTCTAGATATCCTTTCTTATAGATATCTCGATTTAATCTGAATAGATTTAGGTTAACTTATCGTTAGTTATACATATGTATACCTTAGAGATATTGTCACCATAAATGATTTGTACCCTCAGGAGAGGTACAAAATGCAAAACATCCATCGAAACCATCCAAGCGACCAAATTGCTTCCATTGGAATGCCTAAACATAATCTCAAGAATGCAAAATAAACTAGAAAAAATAATGCATTCTTAGGGAGTACGAGGAGAATGATCAAAAAAAACTCGAGAAATCATACAAGTAACCTCAAATACTTGGAATGCCACAAATATAATCTCAAAAGCACAAAACAGAAAAATGCTCTAAATGATGTTGTACCCTCAAGAGATAAATGAGTCAAAAACACCCGAAACCATCCAAGCAGTCCAAATTTCTTCCATTGGAATGCCAAATATAATCTCAAGAAGAATAAGATAATTGAAAAAAGTAGGTAAATGATCACTCGGAGAGAATCTGAATGCAAAACCAAAACCATCCAACAACTCCAAATTGCTTCCATTGGAATGCCTAAATATAATCTCAGAAGAATACAAGATAAACTAAAAGTAGTCTAAAATATCGGGAAACAGAGTAGATGCAAATACTCGAAACCATCAAGCGACCAAATTGCTTCATTGGAATGACTGAAACTAAACTCAATAAGGCAAAACTATGAAAAGGTCATAAATGATCTCTCAAGAGAGGTACAAAAGTGATGCAAAAAAACCCACATAAACCATCCAAGCGACTCAAAAACTTCCATTGGAATGTAATGAACATAATTCAAGAACCAGGCAAAATAAACTTGAAAAAAGAGTCACCTCAGAGATGCAGGGATGAAAATGCGAAACCATCTAAAGCTCAGTTGCTTCCATTGGAATGCCCTAAATATAATCTCAAGAAGAAGGCAAGATAACCTGAAGAAAGTAGGCCCTAAATGATCTGTACCCTCAAGAGAGGTACAGAGAGTACAGATGCCAAAAAAAACCCCCAGAAACCATCCTAACAGCCTCCAAATTGCTTCCATTGGAATGTAATGAACATAATCTAAAGAAGCAGGCAAAATAAACTGGAAAAAGTCAAATGAAATACCCTCCAGAGGTATAGAGAGTACAAAAAAAACTACCCAAAAATCATCCAAACAGTCATCAAATTACTTCCATTGGAATGTAATGAACATAATCAAAAGAAGTAGGGAAAATAAATTAGAAAAGGAAGTCCCTAAATGCTCTGTACCCTCCAGAGAGGTATAGAGAGTATAGATGCAAAAAAACACCCAGAAATCATCCAAATAGCCTCCAAATTGCTTCCATTGGAATGCCCTAAACATAATCTCAAGAAACAGGCAAAATAAACTAGAAAAGTCTAAATGCTCAGCCCAGAGGCAAGAGTACATAAAAAACCTATAAAAAAATCACCACTCCAATCTACTTCCATTGGTAATGTACACATATTTATTACTACAAATAATGATTACAAGGTCCTTAGCGGATTAACTCAATAATAATTGCTTAAAGAGCTACAAAACATAGTGAGAAAATCCCTAAATAAATAGTCTAAACATCTTGGTGTTGTTAAGTTAAAGAGAGTCATCTTGGACTCTAAAGCATTAAAAGATTGTACAAAGAACACAAAACTAGATGATGTCATGCATTAAAATGTTTTTTGAAATAATATCCATCATCACTTAGTACCTTCACCCGATTGATTGTGGAGCTCGTTAAATTCTCGCATGTAGAACATCATATTAGTTGATGATTTCTTACAAAGATCGATGTGTGATATTCGTGCATTCTAAAACACTCGCATAGAAAAAGGTGATGCAACAGACGAAACACGCTCGCAACACTATCGACAGTACTTTGGTTTAACAAAAAAAGTAGAATGGTTTAAGAAGTGCAATATTTAAAATACTAAAACTAATACACACAAATAGAAAATTACTCTTGGCTTTCTTGGATCTCCCAATATCCCTAAGCCTTAAGTTGGAAACACCCTTCTGGACGTTGCTTAATTAGATCCTTTAAGATGTCTTTTCCCTTGTTGTGGTTGACTTCTTCTTAACCGCTATCACCGGAGGAATTCCACTTATTATAAAGTCGACATCATCATATAGTTTTTTTAAGGATCCAAGCATATAGTCCTCGCCTCTCCGTGTCTCGACGCTTATTTGATATGCATATCGACTTATGTGGTTCCGAAAAATAATGCCAGTAGCATTTTCATCTGTGCTTTCCACATCTCTTAATTTTCTGTATGCACTATCAATGTAAATATCCCTCTTTGCTCTGGTAGACCATCGCATGAGAAGATACTTGTCCGGAATGCGCACAACATCTTCCTGACTAAGAACTCTGATACAGTGGGCACAAAGTAATCCCATCATTTCAAATTTTTTGCAAGTACAAGTTACATCTAGGGTAGTCCTCTCGAAATGTACAATCCATATTTTGGATGCATTTTTATTCTCTAAGTTTCTCACTAAATACTCAATGGTGCATCCGACTTACATCGATAGGCCTCCAACTCCATGCAAAATTCCTCAAACATAGTATAAACCTTTCTTATATAAAACATAGCAGCCTTGTTTAGAATTGGACGGTCTTAACAACTTGAATAATCGATGACTGGCTACACTTGAAGTCTTCATCATGTTCATTCCGCCATGTCTCCATAACCTTTTCCAACCCCAAGAAATAATCGTGAGAACTTGTTGGTTTAGATATTCCGTGACATACATTGTTCGTGGACTCACTACGCGTGACAAGATGCCCATGCAGAATGAGTCCTCCGAATGGAGGACCACTTGGATCTAATCTTATAAAGCTCAAAACCAAGCATGATCATGCAAATTGCCTTCTTTTAGCATGGCACCAAGCTTCTTCAAACTCTTCCTCTGAGTAACACTTACTCATCATGCATGTATAAAATAGCCCTTGTACTCTCTTATTACTATTAAAGCAATGAACCTTGGAAGGAGATTTCTTTGAAATATGCCATCGGCACAACCTATGAAGAGTATGTGACAATACAATTTTGATAGTTCTCGCCATAGCCTGATCTTGATCAGTGAATATTGTTATAGGATGTCTGTCACTCATCAATTGAAGAAATGTTTGGAATAGCCATGAGAATGACTCAATTGTCTCTTCTGATAAAAAGGCTACTCCAAATAATACATTTTGTCAGTGATGATTCACTCCAACAAGAGGGGCACAAACAAGATTATATTTATTGAGTCGATAGCTTGTATCAAAAATTATCACATCCCCAAAACAATCATATTCTATCCTAGACATGCCATGCTCCAAAAAAGGCTTAAAGCAATTCGACTTATCAACTTGTACATCTCATGCAAACATCCCATCCGCTACTTGCCTTTCCTTAAACAATTGTATTAATGCATTATTGTCACCATTCGCAATCCTCGATCTTTTCTCTTTCTGAATAAAATTGAAAGCATCTCTTTTTGTGAACCCAATATTCTACGCCACCAACTTCCTCAGTTAGATAGCTGAATGCATCAGTTGCTCTAATTCCAGCCTCTGTCATTGTCTTCAACACGGATGCCTTCTCATCGCTAATGCATTTGTGTGATCTGAGAAGATGTAGAAGCTCGCCAAAGAATGATTATGATTTTCAGATATTTTTAATCATCCAATTCCTCCAAATCAGAGAATCTAATCATACGGACAACCAGTTCTTGTATCAACTTTCTAGAATTTTGTTAAGCCATTTAAAGGACTTCTTCCATAGCTTTTGCACATAGAAAATCTTTTGATTTCAATTTCTTGGAGTATGGCCAAAAGCTAATATGGTCCTTCCAAACACAAGCCAATTTGATGTATAATCACAAACAGTGCATACGCCCGCTTCATTCAATATGGTGCAAGGAGTTTCCCCAAATTTGGGTCATTAGATATCACGACTTCATCATCGCCCGCTCATTGACCGTGATTCATCCGCCAAACTTCTAAAATATGTGACAGAATATAGATGCAAAAAAATACCCATAAATCATCCAAGCAGCCATCAAATTGCTTCCATTAGAATGTAATTAACATAATCTCAAGAAACAGGTAAAATAAATTGGAAAAAAGGTCATAAAAGATCTGTACCCTCAAGAGAGGTACAGAGAGTACAGATGCCAAAAACCCCCCAAAAACCATCCAAGCAGCTTTCAAATTGCTTCCATTGGAATGCCCTAAACATAAACTCAATAAAATAAACCAAAAAAGGCTAAATATTCGTACCCTCAAGGTACAGAGCAGATCCGAAAACCTATAAAAATAATAACCAGTAACCCTCCAAATTATGATAATGTAATGAACATATTTACTCCAAGAAGGCCAAAATAAACTGGAAAAAGACCATATAAATGATATGTACTCAAGAGAGGCAGAGAGATGCAAAATACCCCCAAAACCATCCAAATAGCCTTCAAATTGCTTCCATTGGAATGCCCTAACCATAAACTCGTGAACCGCCAAAGAAATCAGGTCATAAATGATCTCAGACTCTCAGAGAGGAGAGTATGCAGATGTAAAACCCCACATAAACCATCCAAACAGTTCCAAATGCTTCCATTGGAATGTAATGAACATAATCTCAAGAACCGCAAAATAAATGGAAAAAGTCACTAAATGATCCCTCAAGAGAGGTATAAAGTGAGATGCAAAATACCCTCAAAAACCATCCAAACAGCCTCCAGATTGCTTCCATTGGAATGCCCTAAATATAATCTCAAGAAGAAGGCAAGATAACCTAAAGAAAGTAGACCCTAAATGATATATACCCTCAAGAGAGGTACAGAGAGTACATATGCCAAAAAATCTCTCAGAAACCATCCTAACAGCCTCCAAATTGCTTCCATTGGAATGTAATGAATATAATCTAAAGAAGCAGACAAAATAAACTGGAAAAAGAAGTCCCTAAATGCTTTGTACCATCCAGAGATACATAGAGTATATATACAAAACCACCCAAAATCATCCAAACATATCAAATTGCTTCCATTGGAATGTAATGAACATAATCAAAAGAAGTAGGCAAAATAAACTGGAAAAGAAGTCTAAATGCTTGTACCCTCCAGAGTAGAGAGTACATACAAAAAATACCCGAAATCATCCAAGCAACATCAAATTGCTTCCATTGGAATGCCCTAAACATAATCTCAAGAATAAGCAAAATAAAATAAAAAAGAAGTCTAAATGCTCACCCTCCAAAGAGGTACAGAGTACAAATGCAAAATAACACTAAAATTAAAATTCAACAAAAAAGATCCAAATTACTTCTAATGGAATGTAATGAACATATTCTCTTGAGCACGAATATCACTAACAATAGAAAATTGTATAAAATATTACCGATGAATTTTATTTAATACATTCTCTAAATTGGTCGCTATTTTCAACGCTTCTCCATCTTCATGGTTCTTTTGAAAAAAAAAATGAGATTTTCTATTTCTCTTTGAGCTTGGTTTGCTGAAAAAATACTCCTAAACCCTAAATCATATATATTTTTTTAAATTCCTCACAGATTCCAATGACGCTTCTTCTCACGCTGTTTGAACGAGATGAATTGGCCGGGGAGGAACGATCGAATACGCCATCCCTTTATAGCTTATCCATCATGCCCGTTAAGCACTAAAGCGGGAAAAAATCGGACACGCCGCCATGGATTGAGTCGCGTAAAGCTACGTAGACTGGACGCATTATTTTCTCGTTTGAACAAGCCTGCTCCTCCAACCGTTCCATCCTTCTTTGAGAGTTATTTTTTCCCCTTCAAATAGAACGGCAAGAGGCGTCGTCCCTTGGCTTCTTCTATTTCCAAAATCACAAGGAAGGAACCCGAAACTACTCCCGCTCTCGGTAACTCCAAAACCGTAAGAAGGCGACAAAGCTTTGAATTCCCTCAACCGCAAGCAAGAAACTGACGAAGCCCTCATTCTCATCTTCCTGCTTCTCACTCTCGTGCATGACTCTCTCTCTTCGCCCTCGGCTCCATCTCCCTCAACCATAAGGAGCGACCCGCATGCAAAAAAAAAGAAGAAAAAAAAAAGGAGTTACGTAACATTCCCCTCTCCACTCTCTCTATCACTCTCATGGCCGGAGACGCCATAACCCAAAATCCCATCCACTATGTTACCGAAACCTTCGATGAAGAGGAAGCCAAGTAGCTACTGTAGCTCGGCCTGGAAGGCATCGACGGGAGTTCTTGAGATTTGCAGATTTGTTATATCCGCTAAAAGCCAGGTTATACTGAATCGAGGAATTAAGGCAAAGCGATGTACCTTCATCTGGATTTATTTGCTACCAAACAGCCCCTACATGGTCGTCACCGTCGCCGGAGTGCCTAGGATCTTGTACAGTCGATTTGCCATCTACAAGCGCTACTCCCCATTGAACTGCTGCTGCTTGCGTGGATAAGAAGAGGAGTTCTTCATTAAGAAGACCTCGGCAAGGTTCACCATTGCATTTTGCGAGCCTGGACCCTTCATCACTTTCTTCTACTCCGTCTTTTGATAATACAAACAAGTTTTCTCCTGATGACAATTTAGGATATGATGGCAAGTTACTTAAAAAATAAATTTATCTTAACTACCCTCCTCTTAAGGTTGCTTCTCTTAGTAAATTTGATGATGCCCATCAAGGAAGAAAAGAAAGATGACCGAGCTCATGCTTTGATGGACTTTATGCAGTAGTTTAAAAGATCATGGACAGAATGGACCAGATGTGAAGCAAAGCAGTGAAGGTGTTCTTGCCCCTAGTAACTGGAAGGGCTCAACCAAATTTAAGGAGAATTCTGAAACGCAGGCACTATCTCCTGAACAGTATGGGCATAACTTGCATCAGTCATCTGGATCTTCTTGCACCTCAGTTGAGAGCAAGTTGAAAAAGGTGAAGTTCAAAGTTGGAGGCGTCACTCACACAATTCCTGCAAAATCCAACATTGATGCTGGAAACATTGGATCTTCATTAATAAAGTATTCACGCTCTTCTGATGCCTCTAGACATCGATCAAAGATCATCTCTCAGAATAATTCTGATGCTAATTGTTCTCCACGAGAAAAATTGGTGGATATGTGCACATATATGTATTTGATTTAATACAGGTTTGAAGATCTCGTCATGCTCCGCAGGGCGTGACAAGATGAAAATCGTCAATGTTAAAGACACCACTCCATGCATGAAAGATGAGTCAAAACACCCGATGCAACCCCTTACACGGGATGACGATACGCCTAAATTTCTCAAAATCTTTACTTAGAAAAAATGGGCGGGTAAAATGAGTGACAGGAGGCTAAGTAGGATACTTACTAATTCTATTCTAAATTAAAAGCGTCAAACAAGAAAAAAGGGGGGAGCCTTTAAAGCAAATTTTGAAAAGAATATAATATTTATTTAACACCTAAGTGAAATTTGGGGGAGACTAATATTAAGCTCACAAACTCTAATAGCTAGTTCTATAGCTTAAATTGAAGCAGTAAAGTGAGTTCCTTTTTCTTGTAAAATTCCTCAAAATTAAGCAAGTTTTAATTGGAATTGAGGGGGGACTAATTTTAAACACATAAAAAATTTGCAATAAACTCAAGATCTAAAGATGAATCTAAATTAGGTTTAATAACTCTTATATCAATATGGAGGTGGTTACCATGCTAGCTAATAAGCATAAGTGGGGTTAAAGCACTAAGCATCGAAATCGACATAATTTATTAAAGTGATGTAAATTGAACATAATCAAATTAGGAGAATTGTGAAAGCTTAGACAAGTAAACTAAGTGTCAGTAGTGTGTTAAACTATAATCTAAATCAAAATTCCTTCTTCGCCACCGGATCTGGAACTCTTTATACAAGCAGACAGAAGACGATACTAAATCCAAATATATACAAATCATAAGGCTTCTTTTAATCAAAATCAAGGAATTTCATTCTAATTATGATTTCAAAATCAACGAAATCACTAATTAAATGAAATTGTCTAAGCTATGAACTCATGCATGTGCTCGGACATAGAGATTTCAAGTGCAAATTTTAATGTCTGAAAAGGCTGCGCAGACTAAATTGGAATATATTAAATATTAATCTGAAAAATCTAATAAGATATTAGATCAATTTACAATGCCTTCTTCGCCACCGGATCTACAACTCTTTGTACAAGCAGATAGAAAGTGATACTAAAACCAAAATCTACAAAAATCATGGAGGTTTTTTCAATACAAAATTAAGGAATTTCATTCTAATTATGACTTTTAAAATCAACGAAATCACTAATTAGGTAAAATTATCTAAGTTATAAACATCTGCATGTGCTTGAACATAGAGATTTCAAGTGCGAATTTTAATGTCAAAAGACAGTGCTAAAGTTGGAATTAAATGAAAAATCAAATCAATCTCATAATTCAAACATAAAATTACCAAATTCTTAAATACACTCATGTGCCCCGACACTGCTAATGCAAATTCAAGTATCGAGGATGCGGTTGTTTTGTTTTAGTCTTAGACCGTCCGTGTTAACAAAACTTAAAACCTATAATAAGAGCTTCAAATTAGAAATATCAGAAATTGATATCGACGGTAGATTTAATCCTCTGTTAGCAGCTAAATAAAGTTGACAAGATCTAAAGCTTTTCGACATATTCAAATCAATCAATTTTTCTAATCAAATAGATTCAAATCAAATATCAATCTAAAAATGGCTTAAATGAAACTTTATCATTAAAAGCTCAAATCAAACTCAATCTATTCACCTTCCATAATTATTTGTCGGGGGTGACAAACTAAGAAAACTCTAGTTCACAAAGGAGCCAATATCAAATCAAGTATTCTGCTATGTTCACTCTCAATCAATCTCTGCCGAAGGACGCGGCCCTGTCCTCAATTGCTGGCTTGGCCAGGCTCCATGAAGCAATTATGACCGAGTCCCTCGGTTTGGCCGTCCATTATATTACAATCACCGACCTGATGTTCCCAATGGCTCCTTTGAGTTGTGAATCATAGGGTATACTTGATAGGCAAATAGCTCCGCCTAAGGTGGACTTAAGATTATCTCCAGACAAACACCACCAGTCTACAAGAATTTCTTGGCGACATAACCCATGTGTCGATGAGGATCCTTTGGGTTGGGTTGAGTACCTCCTCTGACTAAGTAGACTAAGGACCACGACTGCCCAGGATGACGGAACCATGGGTTCCATATCGAGCACGTCATCATTTTCCCAACCATTCGGTTTAAGCTGAAATGATAAATTTCATGAACTAAATTCTAAAACTCTACATGCTACTATATGCTATGCATTAAGCGATCTAATGACTAGCCTTAATCGAAGTTCTCTCTCACTTATTGAGAGGGGTAATTAACTATAGGGGCTTGAGCCTATAGGAAACCTGGAACCAGATCTAAAGTTTTCACCAAATGAGGATGAAATCTCTGGGTAGTATCTTATCTACTATTCCATCTACCTTCTAAAAATTACACTGACATTTTAAAACACACTTTTCAATCAAAGAGGTCGGTGGTGGAATTTTTGGAGCCCATGATTTCTGACGACTTCGCTGGGGATGATTCTCTTTCCATCTTTGGCTAGTCATATATGTGCTATAGTAGCAATAAAATTTGTGCAAATTCAAAATAATAAAATGGTGATTTAAGTGTGTAATAAATTCAATATGAGGCTCTATGTAGAATGAATCATTCCGTAGAGTATATCTTTATTACACTATTATTGTTCTATAGTACCTCTACATCTTGAAAGTATGAGGTGAATTAATAATTGCTAATTACTAATCCCCATTTTTCACTTTTAGAGAAATGGATCTAAAAATTTCACGCTCAACTAGGTGGGTTAACATCTAAATGCCACATCAACACCTAAGATGATGGCTACCATCCAATTTGGTATCTTAAATTTTTTATCGTGAACTCTAAAGTAAATTTGGTAATCGTCCAGGCAATACTAAGGCCTCAAGTTATTGAAACTAACGCCATGTGCACAAACCAAAACGTGTCAAGGAGTTCTCCGATAGAGACCTTAGTGGCTAGGCTGAAGCTCTCATGACAAAAAGAATCATCAAGGGACAAACTGCTTTTAATTCTCGTAAATGTGTGCCTATTGAACCTCTGGAAAGCATGATCATGAAGCTTCCTCATTGGGAAGTTAACCGAGAAGATTGAGAAGATGAAATGAGTGAGAGCTAAAACTTTGAACAACCTAGTGAACAAGCAATGCCGGAAGTGAGTATTCTACCCACAACTGACAATCTAAAGTGGGTAAAGAGGAATAGCTCTACTGGAGAAATAAAATAGTTTGGAAGAACCAACCATGTCAAGCTCCACCACCACAGAGGAGACAGTCTGAAACACTATCTACTAGGATATATAAAGTTCTCAAAGTAGCTAAGAACAAAGGCCTAATGAAAAGAAGATTTCAGAGGGCTGTGGTGATAGAAAATACCGAGGCTCCATAAAGAAAATTACAATCTCTTCTGGTAATAGGCCAACGAGCCCAGTCTTCTTTGTGTGGTGAGCATCAGAACATGACACTTGGATTTCGTGTCCAAGAATCTGCTACTGGAAGGTCCCAGTGAAAGGGTAAATAGATATGGAGGCCAAGGCCCCATAATAAAACTTTGAGTAATAGAAGAGGTGTGACATCTAACACATATACTCAGAAATCCACCTCAAAATCAACTCATTAGAAGTGGATGCCCAAAAGAAGGGATATCACGTATGAAAGATATGATGGTCGACACCTTGGAGAATCCTCTAGGGGATCCCATCACCGATTAGTTTCACCTCTACAAGAGAAGGTTGATGTTGATCATGGTCCTTTAGTAGAAGAGGTACTTGTTCATCGAACCGAGATCCAGGAAACGCGTCGATCAAAAATTTGTGTGCAGGAAGAAAATAATGAAGAAGATTCTATGGAAATAGAAGTCGTCTATATGGTCAGAGATGTGGATGAAATCTCACAAGACCATCGAATGCGAAGGGAATCGAGCTAATTTGACACTTATGAAGAAATTTTTCACAAAAGCAAGTAAAGGATGGATCTTTGATCTTTGTTGAAGAAGAAGAAGAAGAAGAAGAAGAGCAAAATGAGAAAGAAATCATGGGTGTCGAAGTTGTCTATATGATCGAACCAGGAAATGACTACCCTAGTACACACTTTTATAATCAGGGCTGCCGTACAACCTTAACAATAGTTGTCTTTGAAAATGCATAAGGAGAAGGGCAATCAAGTTCCTTTCATGAAAATGAGCAAGGAGCAAAACAGCAACAAGAAATAGAAGAAGAAGAAGTGCCTGTACTGATTGACATCATGGCGCTAGCTAGAGAGCAAAAAGAAATGCAACGTCAAATAGAGGCTAAAGACAAGGAGATTACACAGCTTGGTACTAAAATGAATAATATGATGGTACAAATGAACATCATGATGAGATATTATAGAAGAATATCATATCACCTGTTTTGTCTGCTAACCAACAGGTAGCTAACAATGTAACTTCTATACCACCTCGTGGTATTCTAAAAGACGCGTCGTGCATGTGCAGGGATGAAGTTAACCAAAAACCTTTCCATCCAAAAATTCAAAATCTGGTTAGCACACCAGGAACTGTAATAACTGCTCAACTAGAAACAATAATCAATGAAAAGATAAAGACAATCATAGCCGAGAGCTAAAAGCGAGTAAGGGTCGCCTACCCAATGAATAGAAACCATCATACCAAAGGTTACTCATGTAAATTCAATACTTTCAACGGGCTTGGTAATCCAAAGAAACATCTGGCCCAATTTAAGGCTACTTGTGGTAGCATAGGAGGAAATGATGCATTATTTTTTTGTCAATTTGTCAATAGTCTAACTTTAGCTACTTTCAAATGGTACAGAACTGCCAAATGATTCAAAAAACATTTACTGAATTGGAAACTATATAGAGGTTCACGGTAATCGAAAAATCATAATTCTGACCTTGCCTTTAAGAGAAGGAAAGATGAGTGATGAAATTCATAAGTCATCAAGCAACCTAAGTATGAAGTGCTAGCAACAGTTGGAAGAAGAACATGCGATCCAGTTGCTAATGGGCAATATGGATGATAAAATGGCACCATTTTTATGCATGGCATTGATTGCAACATTTAAAGACTTGCTTGATAGGGTAGCTAAAGTCGAAAAGTTGAATTGCCCTAAGTCTGAAGTCTATGCAGATAAAGCAAAGAGAAACAAACCTTCAGACTTAATAAGAAATGTAACTCATGCCGCTTCATATAGCTCAAATGGAGAAAAGCAGGTGATATATAATGTAGATAAAGGAATGCAGCCAAACGGCCTCCCTTCTACTTCCTCAATGCAGACCTTCAATGTAAATGGAGTCAGTGGGGAAAATTCAAGCTAATTATGGTTGCTCCTGATTGTTTTATGTGCATCTTTGATACCACAGAGGCAAGGGATTCGGTATTGATGAACGGGCCTTGATTCGTTGTGGGAAATGTAATTGGTATAGATAAATGGTCGCCAAGCTTCACTCCCAAATCACTACATGGTTTATCTTCTCCAATCTGGGTGCGACTTCCTAATAGTCCCCTCCTCTATTGGGACAATGTGAATATTGCTAATTGCTTCATTTATTGGCAAACCACTTTGGGTTGATCACCAAACCAATAATTGGGGCAAAGCATGTATGCTAGAGTATGCATCAGGATTGATCTCTCTCAAAGACTTACAACAGGTTTATGGATTCAAGGAAGAAATGGGAGATTCTTTCAAGCTATGGAATATGAAGGCATCACACAATTATGTTTTGTTTGTGATAAAGTTGGACACAAGATTGACTCATGCCCAAGCAAGGAAAACCAAAGCTTGTCAACTAATAATGGAAAGGCATCCTCCCACACTCACTTACAACCCAAAATGTCTGCATCATTACATAAAGCCTTTCATGCCTCTGAATTTGAAATCAATGAGTGCAGTAACTCAAAATTTCTTACCAATGATGCAACCCAATAGCAGGAAACTCTCAACATTGCTAATGCCACTATATCTCAAGGAAGTGTTGAACTGAAAAGTAGTTTGCAACAACATCATAGTAGCCCAACGGTAGGACACTCTCTATAATGCAAAGAACACTACACTTGAAGGAAGTGCTAGTGAAAACCAATTTGCAACCACATCAAGGTTTTGTCCAGCAAGATGAAACCACCCAAAAATCTGCTACAATGCATGAGGAATACGGTCCTTGGTCACTTGGAGGAGGAACCGCCAATTCATGTGACACAAAAAGGCAAAGATAGGGGTAAACTTGAACAAAAATCTGCAGCGACAGGAAAGGTTAACAACCATGAAGGGGAGACTTCTACCAAGGTAACACCTCTCCAAAATTTTCTCCCAACATTGGATATCTCAAAAGCTAGTGTTCCAGTCTCCCAACAACTTGGATAACTCAAGAATGCAAACGAGAGCTATGTCGGGCAAGAGTAGAAGCGCGAAACAACGGATTTCAAAGGCATATTTTGAGAGAGAAATCAAGTATCTGGGGCCGATTAAAGTGCTGTCAAAGAAGCAAAAAAAGGTCATAGTAGAGCTAATGGATGATGGGGATGCATCCCCTATGACTACTTAATGTCCTCCATTCTCTTTTGGAATTGTAGGAGCCCACAAACATACTACGAGTAACTACCAATGCCACCTCATTGGTGGCCACAATCTCTGCATGATTGGTTTATTGGAGACTAGAATTGACCAAATCAGCAAGAAAGATGTGGATAAGCTGGCTGGAAGCAATTGGAACTTTCTTTCATCCCTCCAATGGGAATTCAGGAGGCATCATCATCCTTTGGTGCAAGGAGTTAGTTGACTTTGTCCCTCTTGCCCTAACAGATCAGATTCTCCTGGGAAGAGCTAGTATAGCTGAAATCTATAGTGGACTATTAGTTGGGTCTATGCCAATAAGGATTACGATTGTAGGCGATCATTATGGA
Source organism: Cymbidium sinense (assembly GCA_021442155.1). Taxonomy (NCBI): domain Eukaryota; kingdom Viridiplantae; phylum Streptophyta; class Magnoliopsida; order Asparagales; family Orchidaceae; genus Cymbidium; species Cymbidium sinense. Next base: position 262,940,818 of record CM038215.1, read on the forward strand.
AAACCATCAAAGGCAATATGGACCACCTCCTACCAACCCTCATTGGAAGAGACTTTAATTGCATCTTGGCGCAACATGATAAAAAGGATGGGGGGAAGAAATTTGTTTATTCCCAAGCGATGAAGGACATGGAGGATGCTTTCTTCCGACCTCCATGAGCTTAACTTTGTTGGCCCACGCTTCACATGGACTAACAACAAGGATGAGAGGAGTAAAATTTGGGTACAACTTGTTCGTGTTCTTGTCAACTTGCTCACTTTTAATTTGCTTAGGGATTTGAAGGTTCACCACCTCACCTAGCTTGCTTGTAATCACAACCCACTATTACTCCAAATCAGTCCTATTTGTGATGGGGCTCCACACGACTGGCTAAATTTTGAAGATACGTGATTATCATACCCCGTGGCTTGAAAACTTGTCTGGAAGAGCTGGAACAAACCTGGCTATGGCACTAAAGCTGCTGTCCTCAACTGAAAGAGCACCCATACGCTAAAGTTCTTCACCACTTGAGCCAAAATAAGCTAATAAATCTCACTTCACTTAAAGCGAATCTTGAAAAGGAGGTTGTTGAACTGCAGATGGTCGAATGCATGGATGACGGGCTTACAACCGAGCAGGAGGCTATTCTCCGAACCAAGGTGACCGAGCTAAACTCTACTCTTACTAGACTCAACTCTTGGTAGAAACAAAGAGAAAAGATTAGGTGGCTCCATGAAGGGGATGGTAATACTCATTTCTTTCACACTGTTGCTTCTTCGAGGCATCGACACAACAGAGTCAACTGCATAAAGGTGGGGATTGGCACTTAAAGAAGATCCTCTCAAAGAAAAGCACCGAAGTTCTTCACCATTGGGCAGAAATAAGCTAAAAATCTCACCTCACTTAAGCCAATCTTGAAAGGAGGTTGTTGAATTGCAGATGGTCAAATGCATGGATGACAGGCTTACAACCAAGCAGGAGGCTATTCTCCGAACCAAAGTGACTGAGCTGAACTCTACTCTTGCTAGACTCAACTCTTGGTGGAAACAAAGGGAAAATATCAGGTGGCTCCATGAAGGGGATGGTAATACTCATTTCTTTCACACTATTGCTTCTTTGAGGCATCAACACATGAGTCAAGTATAAAGGTGGGAACTATCTAACCTAAAACTATATCCTCCACCTTCATTACCTTCTTTCAGCAGAAATGGGTTGAAGGGACTGTTTCTCTCGAAAATTGGCCTACTCCACCTACCAATGTGTCACTGATGTTTAATCCTTCCTTGATGTTGAAATTTCAGAACAGGAAATATGCAATTGTTGTGTGCTAATAGAGCTCCAGGCTTGGATGGGGTCACCTCCTCATTCTATAAAAACTTTTGGTAATGAAGGCGATGTTATCCTGCTTGCAAGAGTTTTTAGCACTAAACACATGGATGGCTCATGGAAAGAAAGCGTCATTGTCTTGGGTTATTGGTCTGATTGTCTGCTAAATTGCCTATTAGCTTGCTAGACCATCTACAAGCTCATAGCTAAAATTTTTTGGTGAATAGAATAAAGCATGTCCTTCCTCCACTTATTTCACATGAGCAAGGAGCCTATGTTCCTGTAGAAATATCCCACACCACTACCTCCTTGCCCAAGAGATTATCAACAAATTCCAACATTCAACTGTGGCGGGTTTTATGGTAATTAAGGTTGACATGGAGCTGCTTGCATGTTTGGAAAACACTTGAAAAGATGCTCTCTTTGATGAGATTTCCTGGAAAATTTAGCAAATGGGTCCTTCAATGTGTCACCCATCCCAAATTCACTATCTTACTGAACGGATGGAGGACTGATTGGATTACTGCCGAGTGTGGATTCCGGCAAGGCTACCCCCTATCACCTTATCTCTTCATACTCCAGACTCCTCATATTAGCTTTAAAGCGACATGGAGCCAACTTTGGGCATGGCGGTTGTTTACGGAAACTTGTATCTTACATCTCCTATTTGTTGATGACATCCTTATCACATCTCTAGCCTCTATATCTCATGGGAAGCAATTCATGGGCATCCTTCAAAACTATTGTGGATGGACGGGACGGTCATTAATTGTGAAATCTGCCATCATGTTGGCTGTGAAGAGATGGAGGACTAATAAATTGCAAGAATGAGGCTTGAGGGTTCAAAGAGATGGAGTATCTTGGAAGTTGGCCATGCATGAGTTATATAAAGCTGATATTCAAAGGCGATTCAAAGGCTAAGGACAATTATGGCTTGGGGAACTCGACACCTTTCCCTTGCCGGCTGTGCCACTCTTATCAACTTCTCTGCTACCCACGGATACCTACCAACTTACTCACCTTGCCAAGCGAAATGTAATCTTTAGAAGTGGCATGTGTATGGCACAAAAGCTCTGATAAAGTATTCATTATGTGGATTAGGACACCATATATAAACCTCAAACACTTGGGTTGGGCTTCCGTTCGACCTCCAAATGGATGGGCCCTTTAAGGGCTCGACTTTCTTGGGATTTTTTGCAGAATCTAACTTCCCTCCTTAACTGCTGAAGGGCTATGGGGAGGATATTTTTCTGACAAGCGAGAGGTGACTCCAAAACTCGGGTTGTTATTCTAAATGGTGCTGAATTCTATTATCGGATGGTTGGATTGGATGAAAAGTGGATGTGCTATCCCAAATTTAGATGACCGAACTTCCTCTTTCCAAATTTTCAACATTTGTGGATGTTGTTGCCCTTGAAAAGCTAAAAGTGGGTGATCTCCTATAACAAAATCGAACATGGGATATTGCCAAACTGCAATAATATTTCGGCCAGCCCTTTGTTGATCAAGTTAGGGAGGTTGTGGTGCATGCTGAACTACCATCCAATGAACCTGAACTACTGCACCTACCATTGGGAAAGTCTCTCACAACTTTTTCCTATGAAGCACTCTTCCCCAATGGCAGCCCACGCCATAAATGGTTGTAGAATTTCAGCTACACCCCTGTGAAAAGCTATTTTGGTGGCATCTCTTGAGGGGAGCACTACCAATGTACTCTTGGCTGCATTCTAAGGTATTAGTTGAGGATGTCCAATGCCATTGGGGGTGTACAGAAGTGGAAGACATGAATCATATTGTGCTAAGATGTTCACTCACCAACAAAATTCTACAAACTCTCATCTCATGGGGATTTAAAATGCCATCCTTTGTAAGCATCCAAGACTTTCTAAAGGCCTTTGAAAACACCAGAAGAGCTGAGCTAGAACATATTGTTATGCTATCTACTAAGCCTAGAGGGCTAGAAATGCTAAGACCCACGACCGCCCATATGCAACCCCCAAAATTATTGTAGCCAACATTCTTGAGGTGTTCACTAAACCTTGTGCCTTTCCATTTCAAGAGCAATGAGAGATCCACCAGTCCCACAGGCTGTCTTCAAACTTCTCATGGACTCCCTCACCCCTCTTGGATGGCTTAAGGCCAACGTTGATGGAGCTCTTCTTTCTTCTAGTTCTACCAGTATCAGAGTGGTGATTATGGAATAGTGGTGTCTTTGTTAAAGCCATGGGAATCCACCTTCACCATTGGGATATCACTTTTGTTGAGCTACAAGCCATGTTAGCTATCAAGTGCCTCCTGGAGCCTTGGATGTATGAACATAAATGGCTTATTTTGGAAGGGGATAACTATAGTGTGGTGAACTATCTCCAGCAAACCTTGGGGACAAAATCTAGACCAATGCAGGCTCTCGACCTTAACTTTCTCAGCAATTTCCATTAGGTTCTCTTCTCTCATATCTACAGGGAACACAACAGATTGGCCAACTTTTGTGCACATCTGGCTACAGGTTTTGACTTTTTTTGGCATGATATAAATTATCATACTATTCCTCCTGATTTTTTTTATTATTTTGGAGGATGATAGAAAACATGCTGTTCATAGTTAGTTTTTGGTTGTTTTGCACTTTTGTGCTATTTTTGTAACTCCATTTTTCATATTAATGCAATTGTAACTTTCAAGGAACGCAAAAACTTTGACAAAACCCAAATGGAAAACTTTGGGACACTTTCATTTCTCTTCTTTCCTTCTCTCTCTTGTGAGAGAAGCTGGGATCTGGGATTATGGGTCACCCCTCACTCAAGAAGGAGTGGAGGTGGTGGTAGCAAGGATGGTGGCTGACAGAGTGGTGGAGATTTTGAGGTGAAGGCTGCTAGCTTGAAGGGAGGAGGAGCTCAGGAAGCTGAGCAACAAAGGCAATCAGCCAAGTAGCTCTCAAGGGATGCAAGGTGACCATGGAATAATGGTGGATGTAGTGGAAGAAAGTGGACAGCAAGAGGAGGGCAACATCACCGGGCAGAGTGACCCAGCCTATTAGCAATGCTACAATGCAGTATGCAACTCGACTAATGGAACAAGACTCTGACCGACTTTAGTTGAACGGGTTCCTAGTGGGAGCATTGTCCATGGATCTGGACATTGCCAAAATTGAAGCCAAACTCGAGGGTAGTGCAGCTACGGCCATCATGGCCTATTGTGGGATTTGAATAGAGGACACTCAGGAACTGGACGACATAACCAATGTGATGGATCACGGAAAGGCGGGAAGCAGAGCTAGACCAAGATGCTCGATTGCGGCTACCCTTCCACAACTCAGCAGCCAGAAGGAGGGCACGCAGCCGATGCAGGTTTGCATGGTCGAGCAGATATATCCTTCAGTGGAGTGTACAGACACTACATGCGACTCCCACACGGTTGGAGGATCGTCGGGTTCAAATGGACATGGCATATCTGGTCCATTTCCTAGCTCAAATAAGAACATTGAGGCTCTAACAGGTAGGCTAAATGATCTCGCCTCTACTGGTCATGGATTTGGGGCCTTCAGCCCTATGATCTCACAGGTGGGTAGCCTTTCGTGTTCAATTTTGGTTTTCCTTTGCACGATAATTATGTTGCTGTGAATGGATGCTATCAGGTTGCCACCAATGCCGACCTTCCAGTCCACATGGAAGTGAAACCCAAACCCCTTCCCCATGGCACAAGAGGTGAAGTTGAAAATGGAAACCAATCAAATGTAAATGGAGCCAATGGAGAGAATTCGACTTAGTGCTTGTTGCCCTGGGTTATTTTTTACGTATTTTTCAATCAGTTGAAGCTTGTGATGCTGTGCTTTGTAATGGACCTTGGTCTATTGTCGGTAATATCATTGCTATGGATAGGTGGACTCCTGATTTCTCTCCAAACTCCCTATCAAGTTTAACTACCCTTTTATGGATGAAATTCCCCGGCCTACCCCTTATATGTTGGGATGACAACAATCTTGCATGAATTGCTTCATTCGTTGGTGAGCTGATGTGGATGGACAACCAAACTAGCAAATGGGGGCAAAGCACTTATGCAAGGATCTGTGTCAAGGTTGACTTATTGAAGAGACTCCCTCCTAGTATATGGATCAATGGCTACAAAGGTCGCTTCTTTCAGAAAGTTGAATATGAGGGGATCTCCCAACTATGTTTCCATTGTGGAAAGGTTGGACACTAACTTGAAACCTGCCCTGAAGAAGTAAGAATGGCTACCCAAACAATACTAAGCAGCACCCCCACCACCCCTCCAAATCCCTTGCCTAATCAAACCACATCCATGAAAAACCATGGACATCATTTCAACAAATTTTCAGCAAGAAGCCCACCTGTAGATGGAAATGCTCCCTCAACTGAACCATCCAGCTCCATGCAGAAAGTTTACAGCAGTTTGACCAGTTTGCCTGATGCAGAATTCTGCACTATTCCTATTGCTCAATCTAAGGGAAAAGAAGCCTGCATCAATGCTACAGCCCCACCCGACTTAGACAAATCTTATGGGCCATGGACATTGGTAACCAGAAGGAAGGCTCGGCCTCCCCAAGCTAAAAAATTGAAGAATATGTCCAAATGAAACATTACAAAAACAAAATCTGCTACTGCACAAAATAGAAATCTACAAGCAGATGGGAATAACAACACCCATTCTCATGACTTCAAACTAAATAAAAATAAGCATTCAATGCAGCTCCGCCATGACAAGGGTAGGGGGGAACCATCTACACCTCATACACCAACTTTGCACAAAAGAAATAAGATGCCATTACTTTATTCAAACACAACAAAGATAAAAGTGGGCAAGCAGTATTTCTAAAGCACATTTTAAGAGGGAATTAGGTTAGCTTGGCCTGATCAAAGTTGTACCACTAAAGAAAAGAATTCCACATTGATTCTGGGGATGCCTCCCTTAACGTCCACCCATGACTTCCGTTATAATGTGGTATTGCCGGGGGCTTCGCAAGAAGGATACGGGTCACTACCTCTGGAAAATTCTTGGAGAGCACAATGCTCTCTTCATTGGCCTTATTGAAACAAAAGTGGAGGACATCTCTCAAAGGAAAATTGACAAAATTATGGGACGCAACTGGGATTTTCTGCACCAACCTACTGTGGAAAAATCTAGAGGTATCCTTGCTACGTTACGCAATGACTTAATCACTTTCACCCATATCATACAGAATGATCAGTGCATCATGGGAAACATCCAGTTACCTGATAAGACTAAGTGGATAGTGGCTGTTTGCTATGCTCATAAAGATTATCACACTCGTCGTGGGCTATGGGACACCTTAACTCTTTTGCTGCACATAGAACTTCCAGCTGTTGTATGGGGGATTTCAACTGCATTTATGATGCAAATGATAAAAAGAGGAAAATAAATTCTCACTACGCCAAAGAGATGATAGATGACCAACGGGACCTCCATGAGCTAAACTTCACCGATCCCAAATTCACATGGGCCAATAACAAAGACAAAAATAGTCAAATCTGGGTGTGCCTTGATTGCTTTCTTATCAACTCTGTTGCCTCCAACCTTATTTCTCTTGCTTAAACTAAACACCTACCAAGGATTGCATCAGATCATTGCCCCATTGCTCCTCAAATCAACTCGGTAGAGAAGTGGAAATCACAAAGATGGCTAAAATTTGAAGACACATGGCTTTCTTACTCATGGAAAGTTAGTTTGGAAAAGTTGGCAAGCCATGAAGGCTCCAAGGCTAAAACTTTTGATAGAAAGTGCCGCTGTACATTGAAGAACCTATTTTACTAGAGTAAGAGCAAGCTCAAAGACCTAAGTAAGCAAAGGGACACCCTTCAAAAGGAAATTATGCAATTGCGGTTGGCCGATTGTTCTCCACATTGGCTGACCGAGCAGCAAGACATAGAGCTTCGCCTCAAAGCAAATGAGCTGAACTCAACCCTTGCACATCTCTCTTGTTGGTGGAGGAAAAGGGCTTAAATCAGGTGGGCCGAAGAGGGAGATGTCAATACTCATTTCTTTCATGTCGTTGCTTCTGCTCGAAGGAGATCTAACAGAATTGGCATTCTCAAGCTTGAAGATGGTTAGAGCACGGATGTTTCGATCTTGATCAACCAAGCCTTCATGAGCTTCTTTCAGCAAAAATGGAATGCTCAACCAATCACTACCTTTGGTTGGCCTGTTTTTGAAGACAATAACATAATCCCCCCTCAAATTTGTGAACTTCTGGAAAATGACATCAATGAAGTTGAAATTTGGGAGGTGATCAGAACTATGGGTGCGAATCGTGCTCCTAAGATTGATAGCATCACTGTTTCTTTCTATAAGCACTTTTGGAGAATCATTGGCTAGGATATCATGGCACTTGTTAAGAAATTCTTTTGCAGTGGTACCATGGATTCTCAGTGGAAGGAAAATTTGGTCATTCTCTTGCCCAAATCACCCAATGCTGATTGTCATGGGAAATTCAGGCCTATCTTATGCAGAACTTCATACAAGGTCATAGCCAAAATTCTTGTCTGTCGGTTGAAGAATATTCTCCCTAACATCATTTTAGAAGAATAGGGAGCATTTGTGCCTCATAGATTGATCTCCCATCATTATTTGGCGGCACAAGAGATAATCAACAAATTTCAACATTCCACATCCAAAGATGGACTGATGGCAATAAAGATAAACATGGAATAAGCCTATGATAAAATGAGTTGGGAAACACTTACTCTTGTCCTCCATAAAGTTGGGATGCCCAATAAATTTTAGAATTGACTTCTCCAATGTGTCTCTTTCCCTTTATTTGTGCTTCTACTCAATGACCAAAGGACCAGCTGGATAAAGGCCCATTCAGCAGGGAAGCCCGCTATCCCCATACCTCTTTATACTTTGCTCAAACTCTATCATCATTGTCAAACAACAAAGACACCCGACCTTGAGTAGCTATAGCCAATGGGAGCACTCCTATATCACATCTTCTATATGCTGATGACATCCTCATCATATCCAAAGCCTCAGTTACCCATGCCAAATACATCCTCAAAATTTTGAATGACTACTGCAGCTGGACTGAGCAGTGAATAAGCGCTACCAAAAGTGCAATTCTTTTCAACAAAGCCACTTATAGGTGGAAAGCCAACAGGATCACCAAACTTATAGGGTTTAAGGAGGTCCAAGAGACTGAGTATTTGGGTATCAAATTGGCAATGAAAAATTGAAGGTCGCTGATTTTTTGCAGCTCACCCAAAAAGCTAGACAAAGGATCAACCAATGGGGCATTCGACACTTGTCTATGGCTGGCTGGCTACAACTTATCAAGTCTTCCCTACTTAGCATCTCTATGTATCAAGTTACTCACACTATGGTCCCTAAAAGCATCATCAATGAGATAGAAAAACTTGTTAGGAGCTTTCTATGGCAAGGAGGACCAAATCAACATGGCCAACATTATGTGGCTTGGGAAAAAATCTGCACCCTTCAAATGAGGGCTTAGCTTGCACTGTGAAAGGTGGCATGGGCCTCTCCATTCTAAGTTAGCTTCTTTCCAAACTAAACAAGTTACTACACAAGTGCCTTACAAAAAGATATGGGAGGGATATATGGTAGCACAACACAAAATGTAGTGACTCCATGAGCTGGAAAATCATCACCGAGGGGGCAAAAAATCTACAGTAGATTTTACGTTGGAATATTGCTAATGGGGAGGATATAGACTCCATAAAATCTGCATGGATCACTGAATTACCGCTTGCCAAATGGCGTACCTTCCTAAACATGGACTCCACGGCTGAATGGAGTATAACCACGCTGATTACAAGTATCAAATGCTGGAATTTGGAGAAACTACATGGGCTGTTTGGTGACCTGTTGGCTGATCGCATTTCCAAGATCCAAATGGACCAACCAACAATATGACCAACTAGAGCGATCAAGAATACTTTAGGGGCCACCATCACCTCCATAGTCTACAAAAGTATCTTTGCTGAAAATGAATCTCCACTTTTAGATAAGTGAAACTTTTCCCTAGGGAAAGACTTTTCTGGTGGAGGCTCATTCAACAAGCTATACCAACCAATTGTTGGTTGGCTCACCACAACTTAACAGAGAATACCTTGTGCCCTTGAGGATGCAACCAGGAGGAAGATTTTGAACATTTTGCTATCCATTGTACACTTACCAATGCTATTATTCAGATTTTAGCCAAATGGGGCTAGTCCATTCCTATTTTCAGCAATATGATCGATCTCCTCCAAACTCTTGAGAATGTTCAACCAAGTGTGATGGGCTAAATGCTACTGTGCAATTATCTACCATGTATGGAGATCTCGTAATGCTAAAACACATGGTCGCAGCTATGGCACCCCAAAGATTATTGCTATCTCCATTCTTGAATCCCTCACACTTGCCTTCTCCTTTCCCATCTATAAGCAATGGGACATCACCCAGCCCTTTGAGTTATTCAAACCAATCCTGTGGTGTCCTCCCCCTCTTGGTTGGATCAAGGAAAATGTGGATGGCTCCCTCCTTCCCAATGGGTTGGCTGGCATTATGGTGGTCTTGAGAGATGAAAATGGCAACTTCATTAAAGCCATGGGCCATTGTTTTCCATACTAGGACAGCACATCTGTGGAATTGGCTGCTATGCTCTACAAAAAAAATATTATTGAGCTGTAGATGACAGAGTACAAAGGCATTATCATTGAAGGGGATAACATTGGAGTGGTGGATCTCCTCAAGCTTTCTCTTAACAATGAGATATGGCAAAACTGACTTTCAGATGCTCCTGACATCAGCTTTTTGAAGAATTTTCACCAAGTCATTTTTCCATACACATAAAGATCTAACAACAGTTTAGCTGACCTTCGTGCAGACATAGCTACTTGGTTTGATTTTGTATGGCATAGCTTAAATAGTCACGATTTCTCTACAATTTCTTGTTCTTTTGGAGGAGGATAGGAAGCATGTTGTAAGTAGCTAGTTTTTTGCTTTTTTGCTATTTTTTATAATGTAACCACTTTTTACCACTTCTTTTTCATTATCAATGCAAATGCATAATTTCAAGGAACCCAAAAACTTTGGGGAGGTTCTTTCATTTCGCTTCTTTCCTTCTCTCTCTTAATTTCCTAGTGAGAGAAGCTCTAGGGATGCGGGGGGGACTAGGGGTCGTCCCCTCACTCGCGGAGGAGTGGGGGTGGTGGTAGCAAGGAGGGTGGCCTGCATAGTGGTTGTGGTGCATTGGATGTGAGGGCTGCTAGCTTGAAGGGAGGTGCAGCAAGTGCAGGAGGGGATTCAACCAGTAAAGGAGGTCAGCCAGGGAGCTCTAAGGGGAGACATGGCAGCCATGGACCTAAGGAAGAAGGTGAAGGTGATGGACAGCTAGAGGTAGGCAACAACAGGTCCTCCTCTAGGGTTGTGTATGGCTCGATTTTAGCAACCACTGAAGCAACACACAAGGAGTTGGACTCCGATGGTAGCAGCTCAAGGGGAGGAGGTGGTCGGCCTGAGGAAGGATTAGGCAAGGCTTCCTCTAGGGCAGGGAAGTGTTCAGCTACAGGAGGAAATGGAACAGTAAACATGGCTCTCGACTCCTTTTATGGCAGCAGCTCACAGGCAGAGGATGACCAACAGGCTGTCGATAATGCCTCAGCCCAGATGGAATTGGATTGCAATGGAACAGTTACTACTTTCTCAATTTTAGGATCAGGCGGTTGGCTCTAGTGGAACCATGACCATGGATATGGATTTTGCTACTATCGGTGGTGTTGTGGCTACTGGCAATGCGATTAAGGCCATAATAGTGCATTGTGGAATTCTAGAGGAAGCCACTTCCTCGGTTATAGTTGCTCAACCTGAGCACAGTCCATTCTCAAACAGTGGCCAAATGCAAGACCCATAGCTGATGGAAGGCAGGGGAATTGCACGCAACAAGCAGGCTACGGATCAGTCAGAGGCGACGGGAGGGTCCATCATGACTAGAAATACCAAATTCAAACCACTTCTAGGTTCGATTGACAATCTTGCTGTAATCACAAGTATGTCCAAAGTGATTTCCTCAAGTGGGGCAAGTTGCCCTTGGAATTTAGAGAAAGTTGTCCCCTGCGGCTTTGGATGACCGACCCTCTACAGCTAATTTCAAATTCTCCTTGTATGGTGTCTCACAATTACTTGGATGTGATTGATAAGCAATTTAATGATGCCAGCCTTCCACACTAGTTGGAAGGGGCTACCAACTATGTGCGATTGCCTCGATCTAAGAAGATGCACACAAGCTGTTTATCAGAATGCCGCAAAGAGGGATGAATTGGAAAACATAAGCTGTTTGAGTAGGGGTGACTCCACTTTGCAAGGGGAGTTCAGTCCATCTACTTCCCATTTTCAGGGGACAACAGCAAGGCAGTTTAGCAAGGATAAACCAACTCCGTTTGTACACAATACTGGTGGCCAACCAACCAGTTGTCCTGAGAAGATGCAAGGGATGTTCAAGCAAACTGATTTACATATCAAGGATCTGACTCCTATGCAATACACCTCAAGGAAACAAAGCACAACTCCAACCATTATTTTGAAGAAACCAGTAGTTGTCCCTCTTTCCAAAGTGAATTTTGAAGACATTAGTAACAAGGATGGGGTTGCAGTCACTCTCGATGATAACTCTATGCAGGAAAATATTCAGAAGTTGGAAGCTGCTCTTATCGAAAAACTCCTTGGGAAAAAACTCTCCTATTACTTTCTAAACAACAATCTAAAATGAAAATGGAGTCAATGGGGGGAATTTGACTTGGTGCTTGTTTCCTTTGACTATTTTTTATGTATTTTCAATTCTGTTGAAGCCCGTGATACTGTTCTTCATAATGGACCATGGTTTCTTATTGAAAATATCATTATTATGGATAGGTGGACACCTGATTTCTCTCCTGAATCTCTATCAGGTTTAACTACCCCTTTATAGATGAGACTTCCTGACCTACCCCTCATATATTAGGATAGCAATAATTTAGCCTGAATTGCTTCATTTGTTGGCAAACCAATGTGGATGGACAACCAATTAGCAAATGGGGGCAAATCACATATGTACAAATTTGTGTCAAGGTTGAACTATCAAAGAGACTCACTCCTAGAATTTAGATCAATGGTTATAAAGGCCGCTTTTTTCAAAGAGTGGAATATGAGGGGATTTCTCAACTATGCTTCCATTATGAAAAAGTAGGACACAAGCTTGAAACTTGTCTAGATATAGAAAAACTTGATGAGGCTATGGCACCCATCAACAAGCCCAACAATTCTCCTAACCCACTACATAATCAAAGCACCTTTTTAATAAGTCAAGTGTAGGAAAATGACATGATTTTAGCAAGCAGTTCAGGTACCAACACAGGTGCTCAACCAGCTAAACCATCTACCTTTATGCAGCAAAACTGCAAGAGTTTGTACATCACTGTTGCTACAGATTTCTGCATGAAAATAGCAACTAAAACCACACAAAAAGTGGCTCTTGTTGATGCCATAACTCACAAGGACCTGGAAAATTCATATGGGCCATGGACGTTGGTTATCAGGAGGAAGACCAAGCCACCTGAACCAGAAAATTAGAAGGGAGACACTCCAAAATTGAAAACTGCTGCTGCCCACTCCAGAAAATAGCAAGGGGACAGCAGCAAGAACACCAACTCTAATGGATCCTTTGTGAAAGATAATAGAAATTCTATGCTAACTCACCAAGACAAGGGCAAGGGATAACCATCCACACCTCATAACCAACAATTTTTTCTACAGCAAAGGAAACAGAAGATGCCACTAAATTATTCAAACACAACAAAGCTAAAAGTGGAAAGGGCTGCATCTCTAAAGCACATTTTGAGAGGGAGTTGGGTCAGCTGGGCCCGATTAAAGCAATTCTCAGAAATGGAAAAAAAGTGAATTCCATCTTGATGACAGGAAGGATGCCTCCTGTAGCATCTACCAATGACTTCTGTTATAATGTGGAATTGTCGGGGGGTCCGCAAGAAGGCTACGGGTCACTACCTCCAGCAAACTTTTAGAGAGCACAACGCTCTCTTCATTGGCCTCATTGAAACAAAAGTGGAGGATATCTATAGACGGAAAATTGATAAAATTGCGGAACACAATTGGGATTTTCTGCACCAACCTACTGTGGGAAAATTTGGAGGTATCCTTGCTATGTGGCAGAATGATTTAATCTCTTTCACCCCTGTCATACAAAATGATCAGTGTATTATGGGGAATATCCGGTTACCTGATAAGGCTAGGATGGTGGAAGTTTGCTATGCTCATAAAGACTATCACACTCACCGTGGACTATGGGATACCTTAACTCCTTTCTTTGCTGCTTGAACTTCCACGTTGTTGAGGATTTCAATGATTTATGATGCAAATGATAAAAAAAGGGGAAAATAATTTAAATTCAAACCGACGGCCAAAGAGATGATATATTTTTTGACCAATAGGGACCTCCATGAGTTGAACTTCACCGGTCCCAAGTTCACATGGGCCAATAACAAAGACAAATATAGTTGAATCTGAGTCCACCTTGACCGCTTCCTCATCAACTCCATCACCTCCAACCTTCTTCCTCTTGCTCAAACTAAACACTTACCAAGGATTGCATCAGATCATTGCCCCATTGCTCTTCAAATCAACTTGATGGAGAAATGGAAATCACAAAAATGGTTAAAATTTAAAGAGACATGGCTTTCCTACCCTATGGCATGGAAGTTAGTTTGGAAGAGTTGGCAAGGTAACTATGAAGGATCCAAGGCTGACAGCTTGGATAGAAAGTGTCGTCGTATGTTGAAGAACCTATTTTACTGGAGCAAGGGCAAGCTCAAAGACTTAAGTGAGCAAAGGGACACCCTCGGAGGGATTATATGCGGGTGTGGTGATTCTCTAAATGGGGCGAGCAACAAGACATGGAGCTTGCCTCAAAGAAAATGAGCTGAACTCTACCCTTGCTCGTCTCTCTTTTTATTAGAGGCAACGGGCTAAAATCAGGTGGGCTGAAGAGGGAGATGCAACTCTCACTTTTTTCACACCGTTGCTTCTGCTCGAAAGAGATCTAATAGAATTAACACACTCAAGCTTGAGGATGGATAGAACACGGATGATCTGATCTTGATCCACCAAGCCTTCATGAACTTTTTAAAACAAAAATGGAGGGCACATCCTATCACTACCTCTAATTGGCCCTACTTTGCTAAAAATGGTAGGATTCTGCCTAAAATTTGTGAACTCTTGGAAATGGACATCAATGAAGCCAAAATTTGGGAGGTGATCAAATCTATGGTTGCTAACCGTGCCCCTGGGATTAATGGCATCACCACATCTTTCTACAAGCACTTTTAAAAAATCATTGGATCAGACATCGTGGAGGCGGTTAAGGAATTCTTTTATAATGGCACCATGGCTTCTTAGTGGAAGAAAACTCTGGTGATTCTCTTGCCCAAATCCCCAAATGTTGATTATCTATGAAATTAGCCTATCGGCTATCTAATTGCATACAAGCTCATGCCAAAATTCTTGTGTGTGGTGAAGAATATTCTTCCCAACATCATTTTAGAAGCAGGTCTTTGTGCCTCATAAATCAATCTCCCACCATTGTTTAGCTGAAATAATCAAAAATTTTAACACTCTAAATCCAAAGAAGCCTTCATGGCAATCAAGATTGACATGGAACAAGCCTATGATAAAATGAGTTGGGAAACAGGAAAATAATTTAAATTCTCACCGACGACCAAAGAGATGATAGATTTTTTGACCAATAGGGACCTCCATGAGTTGAACTTCACCCGTCCCAGGTTCACATGGGCCAATAACAAAGACAACTATAGTTGAATCTGAGTCCCCCTTGACCGCTTCCTCATCAACTCCATCGCCTCCAACCTTCTTCCTCTTGCTCAAACTAAACACTTACCAAGGATTGCATCAGATCATTGCCCCATTGCTCTTCAAATCAACTTGATGGAGAAATGGAAATCACAAAAATGGTTAAAATTTAAAGAGACATGGCTTTCACCCATGGCATGGAAGTTAGTTTGGAAGAGTTGGCAAGGTAACTATGAAGGATCCAAGGCTGACAGCTTGGATAGAAAGTGTCATCGTATGTTGAAGAACCTATTTTACTAGAGCAATGGCAAGCTCAAAGACTTAAGTGAGCAAAGGGACACCCTCCAGGAGGAGATTATGCAGCTGCAGGTGGCTGATTATTCTCTAAATGGGCTGACTGAGCAACAAGACATGGAGCTTCGCCTCAAAGAAAATGAGCTGAACTCTACCCTTGCTCGTCTCTCTTTTTATTAGAGGCAACGGGCTAAAATCTGAAGGGAGATGCAACTCTCACTTTTTCACACCCGTTGCTTACCTTTCGAAAAGATCTAATAGAATTAACACACTCAAGCTTGAGGATGGATAGAACACGGATGATCGATCTTGATCCACCAAGCCTTCATGAACTTTTAAAACAAAATGGAGGGCACATCCTATCACTACCTCTAATTATACTTTGCTAAAATGGTAGGATTCCTAAAATTTGTGAACTCTTGGAACGGACATCTATGAAGCCAAAATTTGGGAGGTGATCAAATCTATGGGTGCTAACCGTGCCCACAGGATTAATGGCATCACCACATCTTTTCAAGCACTTTTAAAAATCATTGGATCGACATCGTGGAGGTTAAGGAATTCTTTTATAATGGCACATGGCTTCTTAGTGGAAGAAAACTCTGGTGATTCTCTTGCCCAAATCCCCAAATGTTGATTATTCTATGAAATTCAGGCCTATCAACCTATGCAGAATTGCATACAAGCTCATAGCCAAAATTCTTGTGTGTCGGCTGAAGAATATTCTTCCCAACATCATTTTAGAAGAAGCTTTTGTGCCTCATAAATCAATCTCCCACCATTGTTTAGCGGCTCAAGAAATAATCAAAAAATTTTAACACTCTAAATCCAAAGAAGCCTTCATGGCAATCAAGATTGACATGGAACAAGCCAATGATAAAATGAGTTGGGAAACACTTGCTATAGTTCTCCATAAGCTTGGAATGCCTAATAAATTTTGGTTTCTCCAATGTCTCCTTCCATTCCTTTCTTCTTAATGGCCAAAGGACAAGCGGATAAAGGCCCATTGAGGGTTTTGTGGATGCCCTATCCCATACCTCTTTATACTTTGCTCGAAACTCTTATCTATGGCTATCAAACAATAGCAAATTGACCTTGGAGTGGCTATAGCCAATAGGGGCACTCATATATCACACCTTCTATATGCTGATGACATTCTCATCACATCCAAAGCCTCAGTCACACATGCCAAATGCATCCTTAAAATTTTGAATGAATACTACAGCTGGACCGGGCAGTGGATAAATGCTACCAAAAGTGAAATTATTTTCAGCAAAGCCACCTACAGGTAGAAAGCCAATAGGATCACCAAACTAATGGGGTTTAAGAAGGTCTAGGAGCTTGAGTATTTAGGCATCAAATTATACGAAAAGACCGCTGATTTTCTATATCTCAAAAATCTAGAAACGATCGACCCATGCTTTCACGGTTCGTATTTGCACCAGAAATCAGAATCAAACAAGCTTTTACCCTTTTGTTCCACATGAGATTTCTGTTCTCATTGAGCTCATCTTAGGACACCTGCATTATCTTTTAATAGATTTACCGCCACAGCCAAACTCCCCACTGATAATGTCTTCTGCCCGGATCGACCCACCAGGGTGAGACTTAAAAGCCAAAATGAAGGGCCATGCCCGACCTCCGTCTCACGGAATAAATAAAATAATGTTAAAAGTAGTGGTATTTCATCTATGTCGGCGATCCGGCTCCCACTTATCCTACACCTCTTAAGTCATTTCATAAGTGACTAGTCAAGCTCAATAGGGACTTCTTTCCTTGTTGATTCTGCCAAGCTCATTCTCTTGGCTATGGTTTCGCTGGATAGTAAGCAGGGACAGTGGAAATATCATTAACCCATTCATGCACGTCAATAATTAGATGACGAGGCATTTGGCTACCTTAAGAGAGTCATAGTTATTCCCGTCGTTTACCCGCGCTTGGTTGAATTTCTTCACTTTGACATTCAAAGCACTGGGCAGAAATCACATTGCATGAGCATCTGCTGGGACCATCACAATGTTTTATTTTAATTAAACGGTCGGATTCTCCTTGACCATACCAGTTCTGAGTCAGTTGTTCGACGCACGGAGAAGGCCCCTATGGGGGAGCCATTCCTAATCCGTCCCCCCGCTGCTGACCTCACCCAGACGCACTCAGCTTCACCGATCGATGGATTAGAATTTGGGACCCCTGTGCGCAACCCTAAGAGCCAATCTTTTTTCCCGAAGCTACGGATCCATTTTACCAACTTCCCTTGCCTATATTGCTCCATCGACCAGAGGCTATTCACCTTGGAGACCAAATACGGTTATGAGTATGACCGGGCGTGGATGACACTCAGCCTTTAGATTTTCAGGGGCTACCGGGGGAGCATCGGACATTGCTCAATGTGCAGAGCTCTTGCAGCTACTAGACCCTACCTCCGGCTGAGTCATTTTCAGGGCCGACAGGCAGTTATGTAGAAAAGATAACTCATCCCGAGGCCCCCTCTGGTTTCTTCGGACTACCAAACATCATCGTCAGCTGCCACATCTTGGCTCAGAAATTTAAACTTGACTCCCTTTCAAAGCTCGCGTGAAGCGGTGCTCTCTGATGGGCCTCCCCCATCTCTTAGGATCAACTAACCCATGTGCAAGTGTCGTTCACATGGAACCTTTCCCACCTTTGGACTTCAAAGCTCTTATTTGAATATTTGCTACTACCACCAAGATCCACACTGACGGTCGCTCCGCACGGGCTCACGACTCATGTTTTATGGTGACCGCCGTGCCCTTCTACTCATCCGGCCTTGGCCGTCACCCCGATGGCCGGGTGTGGATCGCGCGCTTAAGCGTCATCCATTTTTAGGGCTAGTTGATTCGACAGGTGGGTTGTTACACACTCCTTAGAGGATTTCAACTTCCATGACCACCATTTCTTGTGTAATTGACCAACACCCTTTGTTTACGGGTTTAGCTTGGTTAGCGTAACACTACCGGTTCATCCGTGTCGCCGATTCGCTTGCAAAATGGCCCACTTGAGCTCTCGATTTTAGGCCGCGACTCAATAAAGCTTAGCCATCCTACCTAAAGTTTGAGAATAGGTCAATGGCATTATGCCGCTCTAATCATTGGCTTTACCGATAGAACTCGCTCAGCTCCTATCTTGAGGGAAACTTCAGGAACCAGCTACTAGATGGTTCGATTAGTCTTTCACCCCATACGAGTCAGACGAATGATTTGCACATCAGTATTACTGCGAGCCTCCACTAGAGTTTCCTCTGGCTTCACCCCACTGCATAGTTCACCATCTTTGGGATCCGACACGCGTGCTCTCACTCGAACCCTTCACGTAAGATTCGAGTCGGTCAGTGCACCACGAGAGGATCCATGCATCGCTTCCTTGCACCCGAGCTGACCTGTCGGCTTGCATGCATGTCGGTCTCCGGTTCATGTTTCAAAGCGGGTCGAATGGGGAACAAGCCATCGCGGCACGTCTAGAGCTCATGGGCTCGGCCGCCTGAGTTTCTCCTCAGCGTCAAACACTGGGCTGCCTTTGGAAGGCTTCTGGCGATCGCGCCTCGAAAGCGGCAGACCCGAGCCTTTTCCGGACCGGCGCTCCCCATCTACTTCTCTCCCAATAATTTCAAGCACTCTTTGACTCTCTTTTCAAAGTTATTTTCATCTTTCCTCCGCGGTACTTGTTGTTCTGGTCTCTCGCACTGCTTGGATGAAATTTATGCTGATTAGGGCTACATTCCCCAAATGGACCGAATGCATGCTCAGGGACTTGGGCGGTCACTAAGGATGCTTCTTTGCTTCTTTAGACTACAATTCGAGCCACCGCACAACAACTAATTCCACGGGCATGTGTCACGATTAGCCATCGTTGGGGAATCCTCGTAAGTTTCTTCTCCTGTGCTTATTGATATGCTTAAACTCGGCTAGTGGCCTCACCCATCTTGGGGTCACATTCCAAGCTACCGCATATAGATCGGCGCGTGGGTCGGGATCACCTCAGGGGCACCATCATTCTCTTAGGCTCCACACGAGATAACACAGGCTATGCTCACATCTTTCACCCACCCCTCATTGCCTACAGCTAGTGAGATGATGATCGGCTCTTCAGGTTGCCGCACTAAAGGACATGATGGGCCACCCTGCGCATCCGTGCCTCGGCCAACATGCACCCATCCGGGACGAGTTAGCAGAAACGTGATGATGCTGGCGGATGTCGCCTGGCGGCCTCTAGCATTCAAAGACTCAATGGTTTGCAGGATTCTACAATTCACACCATGTATCACATTTCATTGTGCTCTTCATCGATGCAAGAGCCGAGATATCCATTACCGAGAGTCGTGTCCATCTGCATGGAGTGCGACGGCGCTCCATGCCACCGAGCCCGACGTAGGGCCCATGCCTTTCAATTTTCCCTTGGCGCGGAGCTGCACCGATTTGTGTTTCATTTGTCCCCGTGCCCCGTGCCCCTCACGGGGAGGGGCAGGCGATAATGGGCGGTCATCCGGTGACTACACCGCCGCTTCACGAGTTCTCCGAATCACTCAATGTGTTTCAGTCTTAACAATGATCCTTCCACAGGTTCACCTACTCCATTCGACTTCTCCTTCCTCTAAATGATAAGGTTCAATGGACTTCTCGCCGAGTCACGGGCGGCGGACCGCCCGCGTCGCAGCGATCCGAACACTTCACCGGACCATTCAATCGGTAGGAGCGATGGGCAGTGTGTATAAAGGGCTGGGACATAGTCAACATGAGCTGATGACTCGCGCTTACAAGGAATTCCTCATTGAAGACCAACAATTATAATGATATATCCCATCATGATGAAATTTTCAAAAGATTACCCAGGCCTGTCGACCAAGGCTATATACTCGTTGAATACATTAGTGTAGCGCACGTGCGACACAGAACATCTAAGGGCATCATAGACCTGTTATTGCCTCAAACTTCCATGGCCTAAACGACCATAGTCCCTCTAAGAAGCTGGCTGTGGAGGTTGAACTCCGTATAACTAGTTAGCAGGCTGAGGTCTCGTTCATTAATAGAATTAACCAAATAAATTTCTCCACCAACTAAGAACGACCATGCACCACCACCCATAGAATCAAGAAGGGCTTTTTTGGAAGGGGATAACTATAATGTGGTGAACTATCTCCGGCAAACCATGCTGTGACTTATCTAGACCAATGCAAGCTCCCAACCTCAGCTTTCTCAGCAATTTCCATCGGGTTCTCTTCTCTCATATCTGCAGGGAACGCAATAGACATGCTGACTTTTGTGCACATTTGGCTACAGGTTTTGACTTTTTTTGGTATGATGTAAATTGTCATACTATTCCTCCTAATTTTTTTGTTATTTTGGAGGATGATAGAAAGCATGTTGTTCATAGTTAGTTTTTGGTTGTTTTGCACTTTTGTGCTATTTTTGTAACCCCTTTTTTATATTAATGCAATTGTAACTTTCAAGGAACCCGAAAACTTTGGCTGGAACCCAAAAACTTTGGAGGGAGCTCTCATTTCCACTCTTTCTTTCTCTCTCTAGGTTGATTTTTCTGAGAGCTTTTCTCTCTATGGTGGGAGGTGGCCGACAGTCACCTCCTCCCCAGGACAAGTTGACGAGCTGAGGAGGATGTGATGGTAGTAGGGCAGCTGGATTGGACAGCTCCAAGCAAGGCCATGGCAGAGGATGACCACCATTTGGGTAATGAAAAGTGCAAGGATCCACTATAGCTGCTGCTGAGCCAGCTGACAATGGCAAGGTGAATGTCAAGGGATTGATGATGGGCATGGAGGTGGACTGCTCTCAGTCCCAGCAAGGATCTAGGACTTCTGATTGCAGCCAAACAACAACCAATAAGAACGATACTAGGCCAATAGTAACGGCACTTACGCTCGATTCGAATGACTTATGCGATAATGGAACATTGCTCCACTCGACCACAGCTGCACGGCCAATTGGAATCCAACTTGATGGACAAACTGCATTGCAGGAACCCGTGTGCCATATCTTTGAAGCCATGGAGGGAATGCGAGACTTCCAGATACAAGGTCACAATGGGCTTTGGTTCTCTCGAATGGGGAGTACTTTAGTCCTACTCGGTCCACCATTCATATCAAAGGGAGGCAGTCAGAGCATGGTACAACACATTTAGCTACCCTCTTAGAGGCCTAACGATAGCAAGTGATGCATAATTTAGGCAAGCTAGCTATGGCTACGAGTGCATGCATAATTTGAGCAAGCTAGCTATGGCTACGAGTGCAACCGACGTAGGTATGGCCGAACCTATGAATGACTTAAATGTTGATGGAGCGGGTACATTATGGTATGGACATTGGCTGAATCACATGATTGATTTTGTTAAAATGTGTCAATAGGGTGACGGAGTCTTTTTTTGGGGAAATGACTCATGTTCTCAGCATGGATATGTTCCACCTACTACTATCCAAAAGGACCACCATCAGAACTCCATGAATGGGACTTTATTTGGCACCCAAAGCCAAGCCAAGCCAAGGGCTTCGGCTGATTACCCTGAGGTTGCATAGGCTAACCCATGGCAACGGAAGGAATTCATCAAGCTTGGGCTCATGGACAGATCTTCAACACTTATGATAGATGGAATAACAATTTCACTTGATGAGAATGTGGTGGAGAATAACCAAATGAAACTGGAGCGATCTCTTGTGGGCAAACTGCTGGGGAGGAGGCCCCCTTTCTACTTCTTTAATGCAGACCTTCAACACAAATGGAGTCAATGGAGGAAATTCAAACTAACTATGGTTGCCTCTGATTATTTTGTGTGCATCTTTCATACCATGGAGGCAAGTGATGCAGTGTTGATGAACGGGCCTTGGTTCGTTGCAGGAAATGTGATTGGTATTGATAAATGGTCACCAAACTTCACTCCCAAATCCCTTCATGGCCTATCTTCCCCAATCTGGTTTGGCTTCCCGATCTTCCACTCCTCTAGGACAATGTGAATATTTCTAGAATTGCTTCATTCATCTGAACCACTATGGGTTGATCATCAAACCAATAGTTAGGGGCAAAACATGTATGGAATTTGCATCAAAATTGATCTTTCTCGAAACTTCCAACGTGTTTGGATTCGAGAAGGGAGAGATTCTTTCAAGTAGTGGAATATGAAGGCATCACTCAGTTATGTTTTGCATATGGAAAAGTTGAGCACAAGTTTGACTCTTGCCCAAGCAAAGAAAACCATGCACCTTCACCTACCAATGGCAAGGTTTCCTCCAACCCTTATATGCAGCCCAAAAATTCTGCACCATTGCGCAGAACCTTTCATGCATCCGAACCTGCAATTGGTGAGTGCAGCAACT
This sequence comes from Cymbidium sinense, assembly GCA_021442155.1. Lineage (NCBI taxonomy): Eukaryota > Viridiplantae > Streptophyta > Magnoliopsida > Asparagales > Orchidaceae > Cymbidium > Cymbidium sinense. The sequence continues at coordinate 262,963,580 of CM038215.1, forward strand.
CCAAAACTCCTACTGATGAGGCAGCCCAATATCATGACAGTCCCCACAATTCAACTACCACTTTAAATGGAGTAAGTGCTAAATTGGAAAACGGTTTGCAGCCACATCTTGCTGTTGTCCAGCAAGTAGAAACCACCCAAAAACCTGCTACTATGCATGAGGAGTATGGCCCTTGGTGCTAGTCACTCGAAGGAAGAATCGGCCAAAATGGGAGACACAAGAAGGAAAAAATGGGGGTAAACCTATACAAAAATCTGCAGCAGTTCAGAATTATTTTCACCATGAAGAGAAAACTTCTACCAAGGCTACACCTCTCTAAAATCTGCTCATAACATTGGATACCTCAAAACCTCCGGTGTTCCAGTCTCCCAACAACTTGGAGAACCCAAGAAAACAAACAAAGGCTAGTTCGGGCAAGAGTAGAAGCGGGAAATAGCAGATCTCAAAAGCACATTTTAAAAGGGAAATCAAATTTCTGGGGCCGATTGAAGTGTTGTAAAAGAAGTAGAAAAAGCTAATAGTGGAGCTAACGGACTGCGGGGACACGTCCCCTATGGCTACTTAATGTCCTCCATTCTCTTTTGGAATTGTAGGGGTGCTTGAAAACAAACTACGGTAACTACCTACACCACCTCATTGGTGGCCAAGACCTTTATTTGATTGGTTTAGTGAAAACTATAATTGAGCAAATCAGCAGGAAGGAAGTGGATAAACTAGCTGGAAGTAATTGAAACTTTCTTTGTCAACCCTCCAAGGAGAATTCAAGAGGCATCATCATCCTTTGGCGCAAAGAGTTGGTTGACTTTGTCTCTCTTGTTCTAATGGACTAGATCATTCTGGGAAGAGCTAATATGGCTAAAAATTAGTAGTGGACCATCGGTTGGGTTTATGCTAATAAGTATTACCATCTTAGAAGATCCTTATGGAAAACTATTCAAGGCAATGTGGACCATCTACTACCAACCATCATTTGAGGGGATTTTAACTGTATCTTGGCACAACATGACAAGAAAGGGGGGAAGAAGTTTATTTACTCTCAAGTTGTGATGTATATGGAGGAGTGCATGATTTCCTTTGATCTCCAAGAACTTGACTTTGTTGGCCCACACTTCACATGGACTAATAATAAAGATGAGAGGAGTAAAATTTGGGTTCGACTTGAATGTGTTCTTGTCAACTTTCTTGCTTCCAACTTGATTGGGGATTCAAAAGTTTGCCACCTCACCTGAATTACTTCTGATCATAGCCCTCTTCTACTCCAAATTACTTCTGCTAGTGACAGGGCTCCACACTGCTGGCTGAAATTTGAAGATACTTGGTTATCATACCTTATGGCTTGGATACTTGTCTAGAGGAGCTGGATCAAACCTAACTATGGCACTAAAGCTGTTGTCTTCAACTAAAAGAGCAACCGTACGCTGAGAGTTCTTTACCATTGGAGCAGGAATAAGCTGAAAAACCTCACCTCACTCAAAGCCACTCCTGAAAAGGAGATTGCTGAATTGCAGGTGGCCGAATGCATGGATGATGGGCTTACCACGGAGTAAGAGACTATTCTTCAAACAAAGGTGATTGACCTGAACTCTACTCTTGCTAGACTCAACTCTTGGTGGAAACAAAGGACAAAGATCAGGTGGATCCATGAAGGAGATGGTAATACTCATTTCTTCAACATTATCACTTCTTCGAGGTCTAGAAACAACAGAATCAGCTGGATAAAGATGATTGATGGTAGCCTACTCCTCCTAGAACCAGCATGTGCCAACTGATGTTCAACCTCTCCTTGATGCTAAAGTGTTTGAACAAGAAATATGGGCTGCCATGCAATCAATGGGGGCCAATAGAGCTCCTAGTTTGGATGGGATTACCTCCTCCTTCTACAAAAGCTTCTGGAAATGTGTGAAAGCTGATGTTATCGCTATTGTGCAATAAGTTTTCAATACTAAACATATGGATGACTCATGGAAGGAAACTCTCATTGTGCTAATTCCTAAGGTTGCTGGTGCTAACTGTCCCGCTAAATTCCGCCCCATTATCTTGTGTCAGACCATCTACAAGCTCATAGCTAAGATTTTGGAAGCTAAAGCATGTCCTTCCCTCCCTTATTTCTGATGAGCAAGGAGCCTTTGTTCCTCTTAGAAACATCTCCCACCACTGCCTCCTCGCCCAAGAGATTATCAACAAGTTTCAACATTCTACCTCACAAGTAAGTTTTATGGCTATAAAGATTGATATGGAGCAGGCTTACAACCCTATGAGCTAGAAAACACTTGAGGAGATGCTCTCGTTGATGGGGTTTCCTGCAAAATTCAGCAAATGGGTTCTTCAATGTGTCACCCAACCCAAATTCACTATATTACTGAACTGGCGGAGGATTGATTGATTTAATGCTGAGTGTGGGTTACAGGCTGTCCATCTCTTCATCATCTTTGTGAACTCCTCACATTAGCTTTCAAATAGCATGGTGCCAACCTGTGCATGATAGTTGCTACTGGAGGTACTTGTATCTCACATCTTCTCTATGCAGATGACATTCTTATCACATCTCAAGCTTCTATATCTCATGGTAAGAAGATCATGGGCATCCTTCAAGACTATTGTGGTTGGACAGGCCAACACCTTAATTATGGGAAATCGACCATCATATTCAGCAAAGCTACTAAGAGATGGAGGAACCGAATTTCCAGAGTGACAGGCTTCAGGAGGGTTCAAGGGATGGAATATCTCGCCTCAAGTTGGCCATGCGCAAGTTCTATAAAGATGATTATTCTCAACTGATTCAGAAGGCTAGGAATAAGATTATGGCTTGGTGAACCCACCACCTTTCCTTGTTGGCCGTGCCACTCTTATTAACTTCTCTTTGCTGCCAAGTGCAATCTACTAGCTTACTCACACAAAAATGCCCAGAAATGTGTTGCAAGAGGTCGAGAAACTGGGTAGGGCATTCCTATAGCACAAAAGCTCTACATAGAGGAGCATTCATTATGTGAAGTGGGACACCATTTGTCAACCCTAGAAGCTTGGAGGACTCGTTTTCCATTCAGCATCCAACTGGATGGGCCCCTTGAGGGCTCGACTTGCTTGGGATTTTTGTAGAACACTACTTCCCTCCTTCAGGATGCGAAGGAATGCTATGGTGAGGATTTGGTCCGGAAGTGAGCAGGTGACTCCAAAACTTGGGCTATTATCCTGAATGGTGCAAGTAGCCTCAAGCCTCTCATCAGGTGGTGGATTGCTGACGGGAGGAACGTGGAGGTCCTATCCAAAACTTGGCTGACCAACATTCTCCTTTCTAAACTGCCAACATTTGTTGATGCTGCTACCATTGAAGAGCAAAAAGTGAGTGATTTCCTTTAGCAAGACCGAACATGGGATGTTTCCAAGCTACAATTATGTTTGACCTTCTTGATCAGTCATGGAGGTTGTGGTGCATGCTAGTTTGTTGTTCGAACAACCGTAACTTCTACATCTACCTCTTGGTAAGTCTCTCACAGCTCTCTCCTATGAAGCACTCTTCCCCAATAGCAGCCCACACCATCAATGGCTGTAGAAGTTCCAATTGCATCCACGTGAAAAGTTATTTTGGTGGCGCCTATTGAAGGGAGCATTACCAACCTACACTTGGTTGCATGCTAAAGGATTAGTTGAAGATGTCCAGTGCCCTTAGGGATGTATAGAAGCTGAATATATTGACCACATTGTGTATTCAAAATGGATTTTAGCCATAAGATGCCCTCCAAACCTGACAAAATGGACTGAAAATGTAACATCTCAAGTATGAGGTAAGAGGCGAGGTACATGTGAAAAAATGCAAAATCTCAAGAAAGTATATACAGTGTACGAGAGACAGGATACAGAGGGTACAGATTCATTTTCTCCACAGAACACATCCAAACCGGCAAACAAGCATCAAAATTAGCTTCCAAACAACCTCTAATCTACTTTCAGAGAAAAGCAGTAAACATTGTCTCAATAACCAGGCCGAACAATCAACAAAAAAATAAACCCAAAATCATCTCTAATGTCAGGAGGGTACAGAGGTACAGAGAAATGCACTAAAATCAACAAAAAAGTAGCCATATAAATCAAAGGGACGCCATAAATAAACCTAAAACACGATTGATGGATTGAATGGACAAAGACAGAAAACCCTAAAATCTTCAAAGTTCAAGAATGCACGTAGAATACCTCGCAGAATACCTTATTTGAAATTCGCCAGAAGCTCAAGCCGTTGATCGAACGACGAGGTTGGTCAATCGACACGGAGCTCAGAAATTCTCTTCCGAAAGTAAATAATGATACGAAAAGAATACCGAACGACGTAGATATTTTGTTCCCATGACGAGATAGGCGTCGCTGTCGGGCGCTAAACCGGAAAATAGCCTCCGCCTTACGGCGCCATTTTTGGCAGCATCGTTACACGTCGTTTTGCGGACGGATCGACGAAACTACGCGGCGACTGATGTAATATTTTCCCCAAGAAATCTTACTTGGGCTCCAAGCTATTCTTTTAGCATATTAAAATTAAAATAAAAAAATATAATAATTAAAGCCTATTCAATAATACAATAATTTTTTAATGAGCAATGTGACATGACAATACTTTATTCTAATGAATTAATTATAATTTATTAGAGAAGCGGAGTAAGTGAGAAGACGGAACAAAATAATATTTTATTAATTAAAAAAATCATCCTATTTCACAATCGTTTAGATGCGCTCTCTCTCTCTCTCTCAAGAGATTATTTGGTAAAATGTTAAATTTTTGTTCTTAGATATGTAAATGCATATGAATTATGTGACATACATGCAAATCTTGAGAATTTTTTTAATGTTTGTGATGCTTAATCTTTATATTATTTGATGAAATTTAATGATATTATTTTGATAAAATTAGATATATTTACTAGCAAATATTTTTAGTACTCTAATTTTCCAAAATATATTAAATAAATTGATGAATTAAATAATTTATTTAATAAATCAAAAATTCTAATGAAATTAAAATGAATTTATAATTGTTTAATTCATTTACATTTATTTAAGTTGTGTTATTATTTTATAATTCTTTTAATTTTTAAGATATAATATTCTAATATTCAGTTCAAATCATTTATAGAAATAAATTCATTTTTTTATTCTACTCTATTTTCAAATAATTTTTTTAAATGTCTACATTTTACTTTCTTTAAAAATAATATTTACTAAATTCAAGCTAATAATTTATATATGAATATTTTATAAATAATTTAAAGAATTTGTATAAATTTAAATATATTTTTAATTTTAAGTGTACTTGAAATAAAAATATTTAAAATATAATATTATTTATGAATATCTCTTTATATAGAGAAGTAAAATTTTAAAGTAAAATCTTGTAATATACTTTGTATGATTTGATCGATATTATGATTAATTTAGTTTATGCTCATTATAATAATAAAATTTATATAAAATTTTTTTATAAAAATATTTACATTGTATATTTCATTAAATTTAATATATAAATGTGATTATTTAATATATTTAAAAATATATTTATTTTTTATAATTAGGATTGATTCATCAATTAAATTGGTGATTCTATCTCAGTAGCTATAAATTTTTAAAATTTTAGGAAAAAAAATAATCTTAAGTGTTGTATTAAATAAGAAAAATAATTGAGGGATGTGATTCAAATTTGACATTGCAAAAGAGAAAATCAAATATCTAAGGTGATGTTTCGAATCAATTTTATTTCGTGTTTTTATTTTTATTTTTATATTATTTTTAAAAATAAATTTATTTGAAGTATGTTTTATCTTTTTTTTTATTTTTTATTTTAAAGAAATAAAAAAATATTTTAAAATATTCAAAATAGTTTTTAGATATTTTATATATATTTAAAATAACAATTACAATTACAATTAAATAGATATTATAAATAAACAAAATAAAATATGAGAGAAAATGAGTGAATGTGTTCTCTTTCATTCTCAGTCTATCTCTTATTTCCACTATAATTATACTTTTTTATATTTACATCACCATTCACCACTACCGAATACTCTCCCCCATAGCTTTTCTTGCCGTGCTTTTACTTTATGAAAGAACGATGATAAGGATGCCGATTAGAAATGCATTCATTTTTAGAGACAGATTAAACAGAATTCTACCATATTAGATGCTGCTTCGGAAAATTGGAACTTGGTAAAGCTGCCTTCCCTCATCACCTTTTTATTTTCAGTTCTGATTTCGTCTCTGTGAGTATGATTTGTGATTTCTCAGGTAGAGCAAATTTTTTTTTTTTTTTTCTTTTTTTCTTTTGTTTTGTTTTTTTTTTTTTTTTGGCCAGATTATCAGTGTGTTCTTTGCGCAGAAATCAACAAGAATCAGAAGGCAGAGAGGAGCCAATATTTATAACAATTGATCAGTTTTAGCTTCTGATCTGTGCTCGGAATTTAACCAAAAATGATTTCATTTATCTTTTCCTAATATCAGTGAGGTCTCAAAAAATTACTTTTTATCAAACGGATCGGCTTTCAGCTGCAAAAGGTAGTTTAAAGGAATTTTGTTCCAAAGATAACTCACAAATCTCGTTGTAATAAGATGGAATTTTATATCTAATTGTAGAACTTGATGATGACAAAAAATTTGATCTTAATCTTTCGAGGAAGCCATGGCCGATATTATTGCAATGATCAGCCGATTGGCAAAGTCAGGACTGTCGGAAATGTTTAGCCGAGCATCATCCTTTTTGGATGGGTCTGCTTCTTCGTCAATGGAACCTATACGACGAAGTGCCATGGATGACTTCCAGAGGATAAACAGAATGATGTCGAGGATTGAAGTAGTGCTAGAAGATGCTGAGGAGAGAGAGGTACAAGATAGATCTGTGAAATTTTGGCTTTCGGAGCTTAGACTCCTGGCTTATGATATTGATGATATAGTCGATGAGTATGAGTACGAGGTGTTGAGAGCTCGGATGGAGTCCGGAGCTGCAGAAGAGGTCTACCACTGTGGCAAGTAAGCGAGGCTACGATGACCATCATCATGATGGAGACGAACAAAGGGAAGGTCGTAATTTATTAATATCCTCATCATCTCAAGTTCCAACAATTTCTGATGGTATGGCTGAGAAGCTAAGGAAGATTCGGGAAAGATTCGATGAGATTGAAAGGGATCGAAAGGCACTTCGATTAAGAGAGGAAGATGGAGCGAGGCGATCTGATGCTCCACAAAGGTCTCGACCTACCGGTTCTCTTGTTCATGAATCAAGTATATTTGGGAGAGAAGGCGACAAGAAGAAGTTAATGGAGCAATTGCTCTCGACTTGAGTCCAACAACATTGCGGTAACAATAAAATTATCATTATAGTGGGCATGGGTGGTGCGGGGAAGACAACGCCAACTCATCTATCATGATCCTAAAATTGACCATTTTGATCTTGAGCATGGATCTATGTTTAGGACTTGATCTTCAGGATTAACGATATATGAATCCATAACGGGAATCATGTCGAGAGAATGTTGGACTCGATCAACTTCAAGATTCCATAAAGAAAGAACTGGTGAAATTTAAAAGGACATTTTTGGTGTTAGATGATGTGTGGAATGAGAAACACTTTCAAACCGATGTTTGGCATTGTGAGTATCTTGGCGACTTCGAATAGAAATGTTGCAGATGTCATGAGGACTATTGAATTCTTTTGCTTGGATTCTCTTTCCGAAGAAGCAGGTTGGCAATTATTCTAGCAACGTGCATTATGTGATGATGATAAGTTGATGGAGATTGGTCGCATAAAATTGTAGAAGTGCGGTCGGTTACCTTTGGCAGTAAAATTACTTGGAAGCCATCTTCGATTCGAAAGAGATGAAGATAAGTGGATGAGCATCTTAGAAAGTAATCTCTGAGACTTAGATCCAGGGAAAAACGAAATTCTTCCTTCTCTTAGACTGAGTTATCAAAGGATGCCGATTCACTTGAAACCATGCTTTAGGTATTGTGCCATTTTTTCTAAAGAAGCGATGCCTAACAAGAATCTCCTTGTGTGGATGTGGATAGTAGGGCTATATCCAACCGAAAATAGCAGACTATGGAGGAGACAGGAAGAGAGTACTTGGATGAACTTTGTGAGAGATCATTCTTTCAAGTAACAGAAGACAAGGACTTTGTTACAATGCATGACTTGATTTTTGATCTAGCAGCTTTTATTTCTTGCGAAGAGTCCATTGTAATAAAATTCGATGGTGGTGACAAGCAAGATAAATGCATCCCAAACAATATTCGCCACTTAGCTATACATCATCAATGGACATATACAAATGATGATGGCTCTTTGTTGTGCACACAGTTTGCTCTTCGTTCTACATTTTATTATGATGGACTATTTTAGAATTGGTGATTTACAATTTCTTGCACGATACGCGTACTTCATATTCAAGGTGTAACATTTGACAAGTCTAAATATATTGGGTCGATTGCCTCGTTGAAGCATTTACGCTATCTTCACTTGGATTTTTATTATGAAGATAAATGTGATATGGTAAACTTATTCAATTCGTTTCTCAACATTTATAACTTGCAAGTATTGTATTTGAATTCAGATGGTTTTTGGCCTATAAAGTTACTTGGAAGCTTCAACAAGCTTATCAACCTACGACATTTGATTTTGCCTTATGATTCCCCCATTCCATGTGGTATAAGCAAGTTAACTAACCTCCAGAGTTTAAAATATGTAACTGTCGAGGATGGTGGATTAAGTGAGATAGAAGGCTTGGATAGTCTTACAGGGTGTTGTTCTATAAGCATGTTATGTAATGTAACTAATGTTGAGAGTGTCAAGAAGGCAAGTTTTAATAAGAAGAAGCTCATTTGGAAACTTATCTTAGATTGGTATTTTTTGATGGACAAAGGTTCAACTAATGATGTTGAAATAAGTTTTGATTATCGTATTGTACTAAGAGAACAAAGCAGTGAGCTGGCAGAGGCCGTACTTGAGGCATTCAAACCCCACAACAACCTTAAGGAATTAGAGTTAAATAATTACCCTGGAATCCGATTCCCATTGTGGCTTGGTGATCCCTCGTACTCTAAATTGCGACATATAACGCTTTGTAAATGTAATGAATGGGATGGATCATGTGGATTGTTGGATAGAGTTCTCCCATGTCTTCAAAGCATTTCCATCAGTTTTTGTGCTAAATTAAAAGAAATAAAGCTAGTGCAATCATCCTCACTTAGAAGTTTATTTATAAGAGAATGTCATGAACTATCAACATTTCAAGTGCTCTGCAATTTGTGCATGGTTAAACAATTAGATATACATGGATGTATGAAGCTAACAACAATAACTTCTCTCTTGAGAAGTTGAAACTAGTCCATTGCTTGAAACTTCAACTCTCCATGAACAACTTCCAATCATGTATAGCGTTGAGGTTATGAATTGCCCTCAATTGAAAAGACACAAATTCAAATTTATTGAGGTGCACTTATTTTTCTTGTGAATATCATTGCTTTAATTAGTTGATAACAAAAAGAAGTAATGCCGAAAAAAGAAATGGATAAACGCGATTGATTTCAAATCAAACCACAAATTGCATGAATTTCTTCTTCTTTTATATATTTCTTGCATTTTTTTCTTATATTGATTTCCTTCATTTTTAAATAAGGATCTCTTTTGTTTCTTCCTTACAACAGAAAGTATCTAAGATCGAAAAGTACATTAAACGAGATGGCAAGAACTTGGATGATGAATGACTTAGCTTCATCTCTTTAAAAAATTTATGTATACATAACATTTATGAAAGACATTTCCCCAAATATGAATGGATTCCATGCAGTCTGAATACCTTGCATGATCATGTAAACTTTTGAGGTTCTTTACTCCATACCAAAATTTGTCCGCATTAAGGGAATTGAGAATATGGGACTGCATGTGGCTCAGTCATCTACCAGGAATACAGATGATGGAATTCCTTGAAAAGTTAGAGATTATAAAGTGACATCAATTCAGGCTATCACCACCTCAAAGATTGCCATCCAAGCTTCAATATTTGCGGATATGCAATTACCCCAAGCTCATGTGGTTGCCTGGTCTACAACAACTTCCCTCCCTTAAAGACTTAAAGCTATATGAGTGTTGTGAACTTATGCTTTTGCCACCAGAACAGCTTCCCTTCATGCATCAGGTTCAGTTAGAGATTGTTAATTGTCCGAAGCTCAAAGAGTGGTCTCGAAGATATAATCTAAGCTATAATAAGAAGGTGAGAAAGTTATCACCACTACTTCGGGTCCACTCAAAATATATAGTCCAATTTCTTAATTTGTCAAAATATCACTACTAACCTATTTTAATTCTGAACCAGGAGCCCCTCAAAGCGCTATTTATTAAGAGCAGGCAGCAGATCAACTCATGGCTTGAGGAAGCATCTGTACCCTTTGTTGAAAACTTGTGTGTTTTGGACTATGATATAGATTATCTTAATACAGCTGAATGGCCTACTTTTCTACTTCTGGGCTTCTACGTTTGCTCCTCTGTCCATCTAAAGCATCAATTTTAGCTCCAACTTTATTAGACTTAAGCAACTCAGGATATGGAACTGCCCCCATCTCGAAGACCTTGTTGGAATATCTCTCCTCCTCTCTTTGCAAGACATGGATATAAGCAACTGTCCAAATCTACTTTCTACATTTTTCAAACTTCCTGACAGCCTTCAGTCCTTGGCCGTTGATAGATGCAACAAGATCCCATCTTTGAACTTAGTGAGAACGGATCTATCTTCACTTGAGATTTCCAGTTGCACAAGTATAACATTTCTTGAACCGACAGCCTCGCTCCGTTTCTTGAAAATAAGCAGCTGTCCTGAACTCCCTTTCTTGAAAATAAGCAGCTATCCTGAATGAATCAAAATCAAGTGTGTAAAAAATAAATAAAAATTTTATAATATTATTTGGAGGGATAAATAATTTTTAAATTTTACATATTCATCTTTAAAACAGAATCCTGATGAAAGAAATCTAATGGGCTTGATATTATTCAATTATTAATATCATTAAGATTTTAAATGTTAAAATCATAATATTTAATTTAAAAATTCAATATAGGCCGTCTCACGATGTGCTTGAGAATTTCATCTAAAAAATTAAAAATAAATCTCATTCTTCATATGAAATAATCGAAAATGATAAATGCTAAAATCATCCTTTAATTATCATCAATTCTTATCTGATCGTTATCGTCCTATCATCATTACCCGTTTATCATTACCTAAATCATTGCTATTATTAATCACTTAAGATCAAGTTAGCTTTTATTCTTTATAATTCTACCTCAACCGAGAGAAAAGAGCAAACTTTTTGTAACATTATATAGTGAGTCATTTGGATTTTGTTAAGTCCAGTGATTTTATCTCTTTTGAAAATTTCAAATAAAAATTATTTCTTCTAAATTATTATTATATATAAGAAAATTTTCATATAAAATTGTCAACTAATAAAAATATTCTTGCACAAAATAATGAAAAAAATTACATCACAAATATCATTTTATAATGAATTTATAATAGATACTTATAATTATATTAATTGCTCTCAAGTAAAAAAATATAACCGTAGAAGAGTTATCGAAAATTTAAATTTATGCTTCGTTTCATTTCATCGAAGGGGCCGTTCAAATTCTCCGGCCTTAAATAGTGGAAATTTATCCCCTTTTATTTTTCAAACAAATTTCCAACTGCGTCGCTTTCGTAGAAGCATAAGTGTATAAAGATAGAGCGAGGGTTTAGCGTATTTTAGTACAGCTTAAATATATTTTATTTCTGATAACAACTTCATATGCTGAAGTATAAATATATCTTAGGATTTATTTGGGGCTACTTTAGCTGTCTATAAAATTAATTTTATAAAAAAAACAATATTGAAAAATAAATAATAAAATTGAATATAAATTAACTTACAGCTATTACATTAATAAATATAATTCTAAAATGCTACTTCTAATCAAGAAATTTGAAAAGACAGAAAGATACTTGTAACCAAATCGAATTATGATAGTTTTCTGAAAAATAAATATAAGAAAATTTGTTCGACTTCGAATGTCTAACTCATGTATTTCCAATCTACTTGATCTTAACCTCTATCAAAGTTATTTTAATGTGATGACATAACACACTCACTTATTCTTAATAGTTAGATGGTGGATAAATGGTCATGAACAGTTGAGTTAAGTTTTTTTACTTTTTTGAGTGGATTTGACCCATGCTTCTTTTAGAAATATATAACTTTTGTTGGCCATATCTTCTTTAATCGCTTATAAGATAATTTGATTGACTTAGATTTTTTTTAAGCAAATCACGAGATCATGCGAAAATATAAATAATTCAAATTATTTTTAATATCGAAATTGGTGTAATATTAATGTAGATTAACTCAATAATTGAAATTTATTAATGCTCAGATATATTAGTTGGAAAAGCTGCGTCGATATCCAAAAGACATATCTAAAGATTCGTTGTTAAATGTACAATCAAATGAGATTCTACTCACGTCATGATCAGTCGTAAGTGAACAATCAAGCAAAATCTTTGGGCGCCAAAATTAAAATGATCTAATTGATAACGACTTCATCGTTCATAACATCAAATTGATCAATATAAATATTTGCTTAATGATGACCATTTCAAATGTTAATTGATAATAATTCAACTTGAATCGTTGATTTTTTTAATTAATTTTTGTTTTCTCAACTATGTATAATATGCCTAAAACTAAATGATACACATTGTTTTGAGTTGATTGGACCGCTTCTTACCGAAGAAGTCTACAGATTTCAACAGTGAATCAATTATTTAATTTGACTTTGAGGCTTGCCATTAGTCTGTACAAATAATAAAACTGTGAACATCAAAATATTAATTTTATTGTGTGGGGCTCTTAACGTTCCATTTATTATTGCAATATGAACAATGACTTGCTGATTAAGTCATCACTGACTAATTCATACAGATTTGATATGATTTGTTTGGGCTATGGAAATATGATTTCCATACAAATTAATTGATCTGCAGTAATTTCTCCTGCTCCAATCTTAAAGTATACAAATCGATAACTCTTCAATAATATGAATACAATAAATTAAAAGAAAGGGATTAGACTTTTGTTTGACTAAAGTGACATGAAGACTGATTGAGAGATTTGAATAAAGAGATATTTATATAATTCTATTTAATTTTTTTTATAAAATATTTTTTGATGCAGTGTGATTATGTGATTTTTCTCATTTTTGAATTTTTATATAAAATCTAATATATATATATTTTTTGCTCTTTTAATTTTGTTTATTTCTTTATGAGTTTGCTCATATTTTTTTTATTATTCTCCCAACGCATATGAAAAGATAGAATTTTTTAATGTCAAAAGTTCAAAGAGAAAAAGGATTTAGCCTAATTGAATATATTCACTAGTTAGTTATAATTAGACAATAAGAGAGAGAGAGAGAGAGAGAGAGAGAGAGAGAGAGAGAATTTAAAATGTTGAAGAGAAAATCTGATTGCATTCTAAATGTTATCATAATTAAAGAAAAATATAAGAAGGAAATGATGAATAATTCCTTTGCAATTGATATTGAGAAGCAAATTAAAATAAAATATTGGTAATAGTTAATTATATAGCATAATGTATATGGGACTGATAAATGAATATGTTAAATTAAGATCTTTAATTAAGTTAAATAAGATGTAAAGATTATTATTTTAAAAAATCATCCACACTATTTGATGTGTAAGACTAAAAAATAATTTGTTTATATCATATTGTCAAATTAAATAGAGATTATTAAATCAAAATTTTGTAATTATGTTGTATGATCTAAGTTAATTGTATATAAGTGTTAATAAGTTATTGTAAGTTTAAATGAATTTTATCTCTCTTAAAGTTTATCTTGTGATTGAAGAATATTGCATCAAAATTATATCGTATAAGGTAATCGATTAGTTTAAAGTCGAACTTAACTTAAATTATATTTATACTTTTTCTCAAATTTAGAAAAATTAAATATAAAAAATTATCAACAAATATGTAAGAATATTAAAATGCATATTTATAAAAGATTGTTATTGCAAATTGTAAATAAGAATATCAAAATTATATGTAGCCTTAATTTAATCATACATATATAAAAGTAAAAATTCATAAATCTACAATGCATATTATAAAAATAAAAAATAAATAATTTATAAAACACGTACCTGATTGGTGTAAAATCGGTAGTGTGACAAAAATAAAATTTATCTGTAAGAAAATAGAAAAAAATACATTAGAGGTATGAAAGATAGATGATATCATGAATTTTTTATGATAATAAAATATTTATCAAATTATTACATACAGAATATACAATATTTCATTATCAAATTAGAGTGACAAAAAGTAAAAAAAGTGTAGATAGATTCAAAAGAAATGAAAGAATTGTAAAATGTAAACGTTATAAGAATATAAAAGAACTTAAAAATATAGACTCACGGAACTAAATAGATAGCATGAACTAAATAGATAGAAACACCCTTTGAAAAAATCAGTTGTTGGTTGAACAGGACAACCTTTCAGTCAAATTAGAGAATTTTGCATACATAACACATAATTCTCATTCTAATGCATTTACATATCTAACTCATAGAAATTTGAGATTTATAAGAACTACTCTTTTTCTATGCATAAAATAGTGCATGACTTTAAAAAGTAACGATAATGTTACTTTTAAGTAATAATAGAGATTTGAGTGCTATTTAAGTGAAAAATAAAAATTTAGTTAGTAGATATGTAAATATAAAAGAAGTATATACTTTATATGAAAATAAGTCAAAAGCATGGCTTTCAAAAATAGAAAATTTTGCATACAGAGCACACAATTCTTACGCATTTACATCATAACTCATAAAGTTTAATAATTAGAAAAATGATGCTTTTTCTATACATAAAAATGTGTATTTAATTTTAAAAATTAATGATGATATAAACTTTAATGTAATAATAGAGATTTGAGTGCTATTTAAGTAAAAAAAATGTAGAAGATAATATGTAAATATATAAGAAATATATGCTTTGTATATAAATAACATAAATTGCCATTTCATATATAAGATGCACTCTTTGAACTTTTTGACTATAACGGATTGTAAAACTATCCCATTGAAATACAAATTTTTAATAGTAGTAGTAGTAGTAGTAGTAGTAGTAAGTATAGTAGTAGTAGTGTGTGTGTATATATATATATATATATATATATATATATATATATATATATATATATATATATATATATATATATATATATATATATATATATAGTAGCTTATTTATCTCACAATTTTATTATACCTTATTTGTCTCACCATTTTGCATTTATAGAAATTCATTAAATTATTTATAAAATATTCATATATAAATTATTTTGTTGCATGCTAGAAAACCGTTGTGGTAATGAAAGTTTCCTTAGTCTTGTTGTGAAATCCAAAGTATGATTTAAAGTGAAAGAAAACTCAGAATTTTACTGAGGAATCTCAAAAGAGAGAAAAAATCGACTCAGTAAATATCTTACTATATCGTTTTGAGTACAAAATCTTCCCGATAATGGATTACATTGTATATGAGAAGAACACACACGCGTTCAAGTGGCAATCTATAGTGGTAGCAGATGATGATGGTGAAACTGAGCGGGCGATGAAGGTCGTCATCATGACGGCGAGATTGGCGATGCGAGGATCGGCCGTGGCAGACCGGCGGCGGTAGTGGTGTAACGCGATGCTTGGAGGATCTTCAAGCTTTCTCTCTCTCTTGCTTTGGCTCCCCTCATATGAGGAATGAAGGCTATTTATAGATTGGAGGAATGGCGTCTCTACAAAATATGCAAATCGAACCACTCCACTTCATGGACGGGTTAGAATGATTCCTTTGATCATTTGATGTATTTTAAGTATTTGAATGCTCAAATGAATTGAATTGTAAGATCCAGGCTTGTTGGATCCACTTCGAGACTTCGATTTATTATAAACACTCTATATTTGAGAGCTATTTAGGAATTTAACTAATATCCCAAGGATATTTTAAGAGCTTAATCTCGACCAGTTTCTTGGATCGCTTTGCTTTTAGCATCAAGTTTAGTTACTAGTAGTATTTTAAGTGACATATCGTTTTTTTTATTTTTGGGCATTATCTCAATCATCCAAAAAATATATGTCAAATACTTGAAAATAGCAAATTCTTCAATGAAATTTATTAAACCATTCATTTTGAGAGAACAGATCTTCATGGAGCACAAGATTATGATCACGCAGGCGGGTGCTGAATGTAATGCGTGACGGTGCAAGATTCTGGCTGACCGTATACGACGGGCTCTGCATCGGGCCAATGGATGTAGCACGAGGCGGCATATTGTGCGCCCGCTGGTCTGGCGAGATGTCGGTGGGCGGGCGCGAAGTGCGTCGTCAGTCGAGTGCGCCGAAGTAGCGTCGCGTGCTGAGCGGCGGATGAAGCGGGCATGACGTTAGCGGTGGCCATGTTCAGCGGTTGGCGTGTGCGGCTATCGCGGCGTTAGCGCTAGATTGGGGCGGTTATGTCTGGCCGAAACAACGGTTCTGGTTTTATGGTTTTTGGCATTTTTTGGCTATTTTACCTTTTTGCCATAGTCTATAAAACCCCGGGAGAGAAGGTACACTTCTCCAATGCTCTATTTCTCTTCTCTTGAGTGAGGTCGTTCGGGCGTCATACGTTCTATAATTTTCCCTCGAAAAGGCGTCACTACTGTCGGGTTTGGAGGTGATCAAGGCGTGTACATACATCATTTCTGATTTTTCGAAAGAGATGTCAACGGACTCGTCGATCCGGGTTTGGAAGCGATCAAGGTCATGACATTCGTCGTGTCTGATTTTCCTCGAAAGAGGTACCTCGGTTTCGGGTTGAGCGATCAAGCGTGATACATCACGTTCATTTTCCCTCAAAGAGCGTTAAGCGTACTCGTCGCCGTCCGGTTGGAGGATCAAGGCGTTACAGTCGTGGCGTTTTCCCTCGAAGAGGCGCCAACCGGACCGTCGGTTGTGGGCGGTCAAGGCTTCATGGTACATTCTTTTTCTTGTAGGAAATTAGATTTCTTACAACTTCAATGGATGGTTCAACAGTTGATAGCCGCCAAGATGGCAGGGAAGCGTTAGTTAGGAACCATCGTTCGAACGACTCAGAAAGTTTGGCAGGTAATTTTGAGCATCATTAGAGGGGGATAACTTCTCTCTTTCTCTCTGTTTTTTTTCTTATATGTATGTGTATCCTTTTTGTCAAATCGTAGGCAAAAATTTTATCCCAAGCTATCCATGCGCGAGAGTGTCAAAAAAGGATGCGCCCAAGTATTGGGGTGAGTGAGTTGCTTCACAAAATTCTCAGATTTTTGTCATTTCTCCTTCTTTATTTATTATGTATTTTCACAGGGTGATGGTTAGAAGAAAACCCATAGCTTGACGGCTACAGATGATATAGCATCCACTGTCACATTAGATAGTTTAATGGTGTTCCGCAGAAATTTTACTTCCCTAATGAGTTGGTGACCATTGTTGCCAAAAGTCTGATCAAGCCCTTTCAACTCCGCCAGGGTACTTTACTGTTTCTGAGATGATTCTTCGTGCGGGACTGCGATTCCTTTTGGCTTCCGAGTTGATTGATATCTTCAAAATATGTGGTGTAGCTTTGTCACAATTTTCATTTTGAGCTTTAGTGGTTATTGTTGGTTTGATTATCTTCTTTAGAGAGCATGGTGTTACTTTGAACATCAAATACTTGTGCCGAATGTGTAGATTCACATATGATGCTCAGGGACGTGTTTCTTATCGGACTATAAAGAATTGGATAGAATTTTTTGAGAGATCCATCTAAAATTGGTCTATTGGATTTTTTTTTTGTGAAAAATGAGTGGGGCCTCCCTGAGAGATGGGAAAGATTGAATGACCTTCCAGATCCATTGATGATTGAAGAGAATGAAATCTTGACAGCTCTTAATGTTCCTGATGTAGGAAGCTTACAACATGAGTTACATAATATTAGTAAATATATAGTTGAAGATAGAATGTTCAAGATTATCCTTTCCATCCAGGCAGGGAGATCTCATGATTTTCCACTAAAGAGGTTAAGTAAAGGTGATGAAAGGTTTCCTCATAATCATAGGGTTCTTTCAAGCCCGTCCGCGAAATCATGGTGGTAGCAATATCTCTAAAGAAAAAGAAGACATGTGCTGAAGTGACTACGTCAGATATCTGTGGAGAAGATGTTCACTCCCAGATGGCCTCTGAGAGTTTAGCTATTTCAACTCATGATGGGGGAGTTCATTTCTCGAAACTGCACATTCCTGAGGAGGTGTTAAGTCACATATGACATCAATGAGCGGATGAATTGGTGTTGTCTTCCTTTCATCCTTCTTTTTTTTGTGTAATATTTGTGATGATTTTTTTTTTTGATAGGTAACTCAAACATTAAGGTGATGGCTCATTTGGGTGTCATTTTAGGAGTGAAATCTTGAATTTGTGATGGTAAAATATCTGAGGAGTATGAGAAAGATGAATGTTAAGGCCAAAGAAGTGACTTTGGGGATCGGTGGCCGGTCTCGAGCTAGCGAACATGTCAACTTCTCTTTCTCTCTAGTGTCAGGAGGTGGAGTGCACTAGTGATGAGCTGATTGAGGTGAGGACATAGACTCTCCAGAAAGAGAAAAGACTCAAGGCACTTGCAGCAGAGAAGAGAGCTCTCGAACTGGAGAAGAAAGCATTACAAGATCGTCTTTCTGAGAAGGATCATATAATATCAGAAGCGGAAGCAAATAAAATCTCCTTGAAGGCAGTGGAAGACTTTAAGAGCTCCTGTCTTATCATGGTACAATTGAAGACCATGTACAGGAAGCTCATAATCATATTCTTGATGTTGAAGTGAAGGACTTGGAGCACCAATGTTTAAAGGAGGGCTTCATCCAAGGGTTCCTAAAAGGAATATGCTTAGTATATCGCAATACCAGAGCTAATATTGTAAATCTATCTCCCAGGCAAGTATCTAAAGACTCTTCATCGATTCGAGTTGAGAGTGAGTCCAAAGGAGCATCTCTAGTGGTGAGGGCGTTGATATCACGATATGATGTAGCATCACTTGAGGATGCATTTTTTTATCTATGTATTGTTATTATTGTGTATCAGAATTTTGATTCTTTCTTATATCATCATGTTAATTTTTTTTTATATGCTCTTGTTTTGTTTTTACCTATCCAGGTGATGGTGAATATTATTTCATGGCGTTAACGTATGGATGAGGTAGAATTCCACCAATGACCTTTTGGCTATCCTGTATTAGTCAAAATATTATTTGACATCTTACCTCTATGGAAGAGGCGTGAGATGTCCACCAAGACCTTTTGACCTATCCTATTAGCCAAAGTGTTACTTGACTTCTTACTTGTATGGAAGAGGCGGTATGTCCACCAAGGACCTGACCTATCCTGTGTATTACCAAAGTGTTACTTGACTTCTTACCTATATGGGAGAGGTCCGATCAAGTCCCCATAAGATTAATCATGCGCCGACCGAGATACAATGTGAGTTGTGCATTTCTCAAGTGGGAGGATTAAATGAAGGAGATTGTTCATATACAACAAGCTTGAAAGAAAAAGCTATAAATTCATTACTCTGATAAGTTCGGTGATACAATCATAAGATGATTTTAACACAGATATGAGTTTCAAGAGAAAATTACAACAACAACAACAAGTCCTTACCCCACTAAGTGGGGTCGGCTACATGAAGAGAAAATGACAAACGAGACAAAATAAAAGTTGCAATAATTATATGGTAGGAATTACTGATAATATCTTTCGAGATTCTCAGTGTTCCAAGTTCGTGGTAAAGTTTTTCCCTCTGGATCCTTGAGCTTGAATATTCCTGGCTTTACCATAGCTATAACCACATATGGGCCATCCCAAAGAGGTGAGAGTTTATTACGTTGAGGGCCTTTACGTGCAGCTTCGAGACTTCGCAGGACCAAGTCACCGACAGATATAGGATGGGGTTTTACTCTTCAAGTGATGAGCTACCCTTTGGTGATAGGAAGCAACCAAGTAGGGCCATGTCACGAGTTTCGGGAGTAGTCCAAGTGTCGTCAAGTTTTTCCTCATTACCATCATGATCAAATAATTTAACTCTGGACTTGGAACCCCGAGCATTCTACTGGTATAATAGCTTCTGCGAAAACACAAGTTATATGGTGTCTCACCGGGGGACGTGGTAAGCCCAAAGAACATTAGAAAGCTCATCAACCCATTGCCCCCAACCTTCTCAAGATATGTTTTTAGTCCTTTGAGTATAGTCTATAGCCACCGTCTGTTGGTTTGAGGATGTGCTACAAAGTATGTTGAATGTGAAGATCTTTGCAAAAGACGTAAATACTTTTCAAATAAATTGTTCCATTATCGTGATGATCTTTGCAGAAGACCTAATCGACATAATATTTTTTCCAAACAAATTGTTTAACATTTGCCTGATTTTAGCGAGTGGTTCGCTTCCACCCATTTAGTGAAGTAGTCGACTACTAAAATGATGAACTTTGTTGCTTTAATGCTATCAAAAAGGCCCATGATATCATTCCCACAAGCAAAGGGCCACGGACTTTGAATGGATGCGAGCTCTGTATGTGGCATGTGAGGGAGGTTAGAGTGCAATTAACAGCTTGTATATTTTTTTTTGAACTCCAAGGCATCTTGTTTCATCGTAAGCCAATAGAACCCTTGCCTTATAATTTTAAGGGCTAGCGCCCTTCCTCCTAGGTGTTCTCCACATATCCCCAAGTGAACTTCTCTTAATGTGTAATCGGCCTCTGATGGTGAAAGGCATTTGAGGTATGGCCCAGAAAAAGCTCATTTGTATAGTTCACCCATGAATAAAGTTTGAAGCTTGTCTTCTGAGACAGTGCAAGTTGGGTCTTCGTGAAGGGTTCCTTCTTGTAGAAAAGACAGGATGGGGTCCATCCACGAATATTTCTTTATCTCATTAATTGCTTGTATTACCCATGACCTTTGGATACTAGAAAAATATATTTCTTCAACATGCTTTCTCTTAAATAGATCTCCAATAGCAGATGTAGCAAGCTTAGTGAGAGCGTCAGCTCGAGTATTCTTCTCTCACAGTATGTGAACGATTTAATGTGTCTTTAAATGGGCAAGAAGAGACTTTACCAAGTGGAGGTATTGCGTCAGCTGAGGATTATGAGTATTAAAGTTTCTCTCAACTTGGGAGGCGACAAGCTGAGAGTCAATGTGGATCACTAAGTCTTGAGCTTCACAATCAATGGCGAGTCTCAACCCTGCGATGAGAGCCTCATATTCAGCCATATTATTAGTTACAAGAAATTTTAGGAAAAGTTCATATTCTAAGGTATTCTATTAGGGGGAAATAAGTAAGATTCCTACTCCAGCACCGATATTTCTTGAAGCTCCATCAATAGATAGGGTCCATTGAGGAGACAGGCGCAGTGTAGATAGCTCCTCCGAGTTCATTCCACTATAAAGTCTGCGGGTACTTGAGACTTTATAGCAGGCCGAGATAGAAAATTTATATCAAATTCTCCACATTCTACAGACCATTTAATTAACCTCCCAGATGCTTCTGGTTTCTGTAGGATGGCCCTTAATGGTAAATGAGTGTAAACGCCGATAGTGTGAGCTTGGAAGTATGGACACAATTTTGAGCTGAGAAAACTAAAGCCAGAGCCACCTTATCTTCAAGTGGATAACGACTTTCTATATCAGAGAGAATTTTGCTGGCATAGTAAATTGGTCGTTGTATCCCATTTTCTTCTCACACTAAACCGAGCTTATCACGCGGAAAGAGACGTGAGATATAAATATAACATCTCTCCTTGAATAGGCTTGATAGTAGGGTGGAGATGCTAAATACTCCTTAGTTCAAAAGTGACCGACATTCATCACCCAATCGAAAATTATTATTTTAGCTCCCTTTAATATTTAAAAGAATGACAAGTATTTATCCCGTAACGGCCAGAAGTGATAATGCAACAATTCTTCCATTCAAACGTTGAACTTCCTTGATATTCTTTGAGGAGTCATATCTTTGAGAGCTTTGATTTTCTGGTTGGCCTCTATCCCACAAGGTTACCATAAATCCAATAAATTTTTCCGACGTAACCCAAAAGCACACTTGGTCGTTAAGTCGCATGTTATAACGTCGAAGAAGGTTAAAGCATATAAGTCTAAATATATGTGATTCTTCCAAGCTTTGCACTAACATGTCATCCACATATACCTCCATTGAGGCCTAATAGGTCTTTAAAAATCTTATTCATAAGTTGATAGTAGCACCAAAGATTTTTTAACCCAAACGGGCATAACTTGGTAAAAGATAAACCTTTATATGTTTGAAATGCTATTTCTTCATCCGTCATTTCATTTTATTTGATTGTGAGTAAGCATCCAAAAATTGAGCATTTGATGTCCGACGTAGCATCAACCAATTGATCAATTGAGGAAGAGGAAAACTATCTTTCGACAAACTTTAGAGGTCGTAATCAATACACATTCTACATGTTCCATTTTTTCTTAACCATGACAACATTTGCTAGCCATGTAGGTAATGTACCTCTCATATGAATCCCCGCCTGGAGCTCGTTAGCTTCTTGTTCAATAGCTGAGGCATCAAGTGCAAAACTTCTTTTTGGATGATCGGTTTGAATGTGATCAATCTTGGGGAGTGCATGAGATTGAGTCGACTCTCGATATCCGTCGACTCCAAGAAGATGTCTTGATTTCTGCGCAAGAAGTCTATATATTTTTCCCTTTGTTCGTCTGAGAGCAGATCCAACTTACCGCTCGTAATGGTTGGTCATCCGATAATGCATAACAGTGCAAGTCTTCTAGGGAAGCTGATACTCCTTCATCTCAAAATTAAAATCTTCGGCGTCAAAGGTCATGGATGGGCGTTGAGCTTTTGAGATAACAAGCGCTTATCTTTAATGTGTATGTGTCTCTCCATTAAGATAATTACACAAATATAAAGTTAGGTGGGGAGAGAACTCTAATCTAAAACTTCAAAAAAAATCATGGCAAATCAAAGTATGATTTATTTCTTAATTAATTTGTGAAAATCACTTTGTTCAAGATTTTGAGATTACATGTTTATGCAATTATGTTGTTTGTAGGATTATGAAAATACTTTCAACTAATGTAAAAATATCTTACGATACAACCCACAACATGAGATATAATAAAGAGAATAATCTCAACTCTTAATATAAACCTAAAAAAAAGTCAAGATTAATCAAAGGTGTTGTGTATTACAAAATTTATAAATATATAAAAATAATTAGAAGTAGAAATATATACGTATGAGTAAATAATAAATCTTATTACAATAACAGGTCTGTAATAGTAATTCAACACGAAAACAACAATGCTAATAGAAGAGGAATGAAATATATATGTGTGTGTGTGTGTGTGTGTGTGTGTGTGTGTGTGTGCATAACAAGACCTACCCAAAACACCATAAAAATTAAACTAAAGCTACATCATAAACTCAAGTACTGAACACAATCTCTACTATTGCAAAGTCTGCTTTAGAGTAATAGCTCAATAAAAACTTGGTGAGGCTTGTTATAAAAAAAACATGTTATAATGAATGAGCCTTATATTTCAAACTCAATAAGAAATTCCTATATCTTGAGTCATGAATGATAAGATAGTATCAACTATTATATAAAAAATGATTTATAATATAGTAGTAATGTCATAAATGTCAACAAATCATCGAGCCATCATAACATTATCTTATGTGTAAAAAATTCTTAAGATGATTTACAATATGATGATATAAATGATCATTTATATGAAAAATAATCTATGCATTTTCATATCTATGTGCAACTACATCAAATATAATTTGATTATGACAATCAGTATGTACTATGAAATAAACACGATATTATATAATAGTAATATGATAAATGTCATCAAATCAGCGATCTATCAAAATATTATATATGATGTGTGAAATAAATAAGATGAGCATCTATTGCTATCATATAAATGAATAAATTAAGAGTGATTTTTACAATTGTGATTTGTACGTGAATGTATATAATAAGTCTTCATTAATGAAGCTCAAAAATTTCCAATCAAAAATATATTTATTTTTAAAACATTCAACCAAATAACCTCTTGAGAGAGAGAGAGAGGGGATCTAAAAGATTGTGAAATAGGATAACTTTTTTAATTAATGAAATAGTATTTTCTTCCTTCTTCTCACTTATTCCACTTCGCTAATAAATCATAATTAATTCAGAAGAATAAATTTGAATTTAGATTAAAAATTATAACATCACAGTCATGATTTTAAAAATCAAACATTAAGATAGAAAGAAAACATAGAATCAACTAATTCAATCAGAATTAAATTAAGCAAATCAATAAATATTAAAATTATTTTCAAAAAATTTAAATAATATAATAATAATATTTTATTCATTTTATATATATTATTTTAATTTTAAGATATTTTATTTTAAAATACTTTAAATATAATTCTAAATTCAAATTTTAAAAAATAAAATTTAATTCATTTTAATCTAAATATTTTATTTCTAGACATTTTATTAAAATTCAAAAAGTTCAAATTTGATTAATATTAGAATCACCGAGTTTTATAAATATGAATCTAATTCATTGGCTCAATCTCCTATTTTAAGAAGAAATGATTTTGAACCTATATATAATCGGTTGGATGGTCAATTCACAAATGAAGTAGCTATTACACAAAGTCCAAATATTTCAGGCTTATTTGGGATCAATTTTATTAGATTTTATTTTATTTTCTATTTTTGAATATGTGTATTTATTGCTATATTTTAAAAAACAATTATTTTTATTTCAAATATATATAATTTTGAAAATGCTTAGAATAAATTTTAAATATTTTGCGTATTTTTAGAATAATTATTAATATGTTTATATTAAATTTAAATAATATAAAAAGTGAAATAAAAAGAAATATAAATATAAATATAAAAATAATTGATCGCAAATGATTTCTTACGTAATAGTGTGAAGCGACAACCCTCTATGTTCTCATCAAAGATGAATAAAATAGTTTAATGGCTAATCATTTCTAGTGACTTTAAGTCAACATATAAGAGTCGATGTCCAATCCAACTAAGAATTAGCCAAATTGATTAAAATTAAACACCAATTAAATACTCGATGTATACATTAATTGTAGCTGAATTTATATATCATTTTATAAATTTTTCTCATCAGTAAAAAAAATAATAACATATTTACTCATAACTTTACTTGGATGAATAAAAATAAACCCATCAAGTTATCTCTCCTTCAAGTCATTAAAGTGGCATCCTATGATATTACTATGAAAATAAGATACATATAATCATTAAATACAGAGTTATAATATTATATCTTAAAAAGTTTTTAAAATATTCTAAAATAATTACACAAATAAATATGTAATAAATTAATACAAATATAAACTCACTTGAATTGCTCATAAAATTAATTAGATTTATTAAATATCTTAAACTATTTGTTTATAATAAAATAAAATATATATTTTATAAAAATAAGAATAAAATAAAAATAAAATACTGCAAAGAAAACTAATATTAAGTTATTATTAAATTATTAATGTAACATATTTGAAATAAAAAGTGAAGAGACTACATACTTAAAATACTTATTTAATATACTTTTAAAGTTAATATTTATTTTACATGACATGTGAGTTGAATAATGTGCTCATACATATAGATGATCTAAGCATATGTTAAGTAAATCATATACAATATATATATATATATATATATATATAAAGAGAGAGAGATTATCACAATTGCAATCTATACATTAACACATATAATATGTTAAGCAAATTCATTTGGTTTAGCATATCTAAAAAGGACAATAATATTGATAAATAGGACAGTGAATTCGACGGCTAAGTTTCACAGTTATGTAATCAACAAGTAATTGAGATGTCAGATGGTTTCAACTGAGACATGCAGCAGCTGAGGATGACATATTCGACATCTCATTTGTTTTTTACTTAGTCTTGCAAGAGGCCATAAATTGAGTTTTTTTTTAACGGGTTAAATGTTGTTAAAATGGTAAAAGTCTAGCCTAAAATTGGCAACATGATGTTTTGACACCATTTTGTAGTTGTGGGCATGCATGGATTTCGACTCGGAATTCCATATATTACAACAATTCATCATCGAGATAGAGCTTAGGCATTCGCTTATTTTCAAGAAACAGATTGAGAAACTTGAAGAGGGTCAAGCATCATTGTGCATTGGCTTTTCTTCATTGTTACCATCAGTGTCCATGGTTTTCATATTGACAAAGCCAATTGAAATACGCTTCTGGAAATATTGAAGGCTTTTGGGATGGCACAGACACCGAGTTTTAGGCTTATATCTAGGTGTTGCAGACAAGTGAGGCTATATATCCCATAAAGCTCTTCAAGATGGAAGCAATTCCATGTCCTTTGTTGCTTTAGTCTAGTAATGTTGCTGGCAAGTGTGATAGACTTTAAATGGACACAGGAGAAAACCTAGAGCCCAGAAGTAGAAATGTAGGCCATTTTTTGTTTCAAGAATAGCTTCATCATAGTCCAAAACACATTTGTTTTCAAAGAGTACAGATACTTCCTTGAGCCATGAGTTGATTTGTTGACTGCTCCTAGCAAATAGCGCTTTCGAGGACTCCTAATTCAGAATTAAAATGGATCAACAGTAATATTTTGATAAATTAAGAAGATATATATATATATATATATATATTCTGAGAGGATGAAGTAGTCGTGATAATTTTCTCACCTCATTGTTATAGCTTAGTTTATATTTTTGAAACCACTCTCTGAGCTTTGGACAATTAATAATCTCTAATCGAACTTGATGCATGAAGCGAAACTACTCCAATGGCAGGAGCATAAGTTCACGACACTCGAATAGCTTTAGGTCTCTGAGGGAGAGGAGTTTTTGTAGACCAGGCAACCAAAGCGAGCCTGCTTATTAGCAAGTATGGAAGCTTGGATGGAAATCTTTGGACTATGACAATATGAATTGAGTGCACTTTATAATCTCCAACTTTTGAGGGATTACATCATCTGTAGTCCTGATAGGTACTTGAGAGCCTCACAATTCCATATTTTTAAATGCCTTAGAGCAGACAAATTTTGGTACAAAGGAAATAACCTCAATTGTCGACATGATCTAAGAAACAAGGTACTCATACTGCATGGAATCCATTCTTCTTCGATGAAAACCTTTTGATAATAATTGCATATATGTAAAGCTTTTAAGGAGACGTCCCCTGACTCATGATAGAATTCAGAATCGTTGTTTTGATGTATAGTAAACTCTTCATTCTTAATTACTCTTTGTTGTAGTGAACCAACCAAAAAGATACTTGTTTAAATGGAAGGAAATAAAAAGAATGGGTTTAAAAATAAATGATGTGCATGGATGCAAGAAACTTAGAAAAGGATGAAATTCAAGAAATTTCTGCTTTGATTTAAAATCAACTACTAATCCTATTTGTTTTTTTTTCATATCTATTCTATTTTTTATAATCATGTGATAAAAAAATGATAATCACAAGAAAAAACAAATGATTTGAGGTAAACCTGAATAAATTCAAATCCATATCTTTAGCACTATTCGATTAATCTAGGGCAATTAGTAGCCTTGACAACACTAGGCATGGTTGAAAGTTGTTCGTTTAAAGGGAACTGAACTTTTGGGTATCTTTTTAGTTTCAACTCCTTAAGGGAACGGAGGTGCAACAGACTTGTTATTGATATTAGCTTCCAACAATCTTTGAAACACACTGAATGCAACTTGGAGAAAAGTCTCTCTTCTAAAAGATTACGAGGTTATAACATTTTCTATTTCTAACTTTTCAAGTGTAAATTGTCGAGCCCATGCAATGTTGATAGTTTAGACTATCCTCAACAAGCAAACCTAAAAGGAGGATGATTGCACTATTCTTAGTTGTTTTAACTTAGCACAATTAATGATGGATATTTTGAAGGCATGGGAGATCTCTTTAGCACTCCATATGATCCATCCTTGTTCATTACATTTAATATTTGTTAATGCGTGAAAGTATATATATATATATATATATATATAATATTATTATTACTTGTCATTATATTAAAATATATATGATGAATATAAATTTTATAAATAGTTTTAAATATAGTAAATTTCATTTATCCAAAACAAAATCAAAATAACTGAATCAAATTGTTATTTGATTTGTTCGATTTTTTATTCTGTTTAATGATTTGATACAATAATCCAAAATCGTTATTTTAAATTTCATCATCTAAATCATCTAAACAAATCAAATGTACACTCTATTTGAGGTTGGCATGTATGTAACAACCCTATATTTTCTTTGATTGACAAGTGCATTATGAAAAAAGCAGATCCGACCTATCGGATCTGTTCAACCGTGAACCGCTGGTTTGGCCATCAAAGGAGTGGACCGGTATCAATTTTAAGAAAAATGATTCAATATATGCTCCTAAATCACAATTTTAAATTATTTAATGAAATAAATACCATTTTTAATAAATATATATTAAATGTTAATAATAATTTAGTAATTATTTTAAAATCATTCATATAAATTTTAAAAAGCTTATGTGGTTAACATAAATATAACAAAGTTAAATTATAATATGCCCATCAAGTACCCACTTAAGCAGTTTATAAGGGGGCCCTTTCGAGCTCTTTTCTAATATATAAGAGTGTAACATCTATTTTCTTTTGTGATGTGGGACTCAATAGTACACTTATGTTATAATTTTGAAAAAAAATATAAGCATAATATTTGAATTTTTAACTCTATATTCTTATTATAAATTATATGCTATAATATAAAAATTATTTTTTGCAATATATATTTAAATATTATTATTATTATTATTATTATTATATTTTTTATAATAACTATATTTTATAAAAATTTAAAATAATTTTTATATTTAAAAATTTATATTTTAATTACAAACTACAAATTTGTATAAGTTATATTCTTATTTAATATACACATCTAGATTTATATCACATATATAATTTTTTCTTAATACTTTTCATACCGATCTTTAAATTTATAATTAATAGAAATATTATTTTTGTACTTATTCTATTTATTTTTATTAGATAATTATTGTATATTTATATTATTGTATAATTTAGCTATATCAATATTGAATAATTTTAATATTTATTATGTCATTTGATTCAACATTGATTCAACTCGATCTAAACTATTGAACATTGAATCAATCATTCTTCTGATTCTTTATTAAGTGCAATTTTTACAACAAGAATATGTATAAATTGTTTGTGTAGTTTAGAAAAAATATGTATATCCTCCTCCTTAATTTTTGTTACTCAAGTTGTTATCCTCCTCATAATGGTATATGTATATTATATTATCTTTAATCATAAACCTAAATTTATATTTAATTTTTTAGAGAAAGTATATAAATGAGTTTAATATCTCATTTTGAAAATGCTTAGAATAAATTTTAAATATTTTGAGTGTTTTAAAATAATTATTAATATGTTTATATTAAATTTAAATAATATAAAAGTAAAATAAAAAATATAAGCATAAATATAAATATAAAAAAACATTTGATCTCAAATGATACCTTCCAGTAATAGAGTGATGGGACAGGCTGATAAATACCTTAGTCCGTCATGCATTCATAATTCAACTTAAAAATTGTAACTACAAATCCATTCAGTTTAGTAGATCTAAAAAGGACAATAATAATGATAAGTAGGGCGATGAATTCGACAGCCAAGCTCCATAGTTTTGTATTCAATAAGAGGTGAAGCTATAAGATGGATTGGTGATATATACATCAGGTTTATCGGCAGATTTATGCCTCATTTGTTTTTTTACTTAGTCCTGTAAGAGGCCATAAATGAGGCATAAAAGTTTCTTCTAAATCTTATTAACTATCTTTTGTAAAATCTGAGTTTTTTTAACAGAGTTAAGTGTTGTTAAAAATAATAAAAAATAGGCAACATGATATTTTTGACATCATTTTTATAGTTGTGGGCATACATGGATTTCGATGCAAAAATTCATATATTGTAGCAATTCATCATCGAGATAGAGCTTAGGGCATTTGCTTATTTTCTAGAAATAGATTGAGGAACTTGAAGAGGGCTAATGATCATTGTGCATAAGGTTTTCTTCATTGTTACTTCAGTGTCTATGATTTTCTTATCGGCAAAGCCAATTGAAATACGCTTATAAAAAGATTGAAGGCTTTTGGGATGGCATAGATACCAGAAGTTTAGACAGTTGCTTATATCTATGTGTTGCAGAGAGGTGAGGCTATATAGCCCATAAAGTTCTTCAAGATGGAAGCAATTCCATATCATTTGTTGCTTTAGTCTAGTAATGTTACTACCAAATGTGATAGACTTTAAATGGACATAGGAGAAAATGTAGAAGCCCAAAAGTAAAAATGCAGGCCATTTTTTTGTTTCAAGAATAGCTTCATCATAGCTTGGGTTAAAAGTTCGTAGAATGAGATTAGCTTGCATAACTTTGTTGAAAGTTTGATACAGGGAAGTTGTTGTGGTTCCTTTATTCACTTGCAAAAACTCACCGTTCTTTTTATTTTTAAAAAGAAATCATGTACAGATAAGCTTTGGAGATTTATGGAATGCATTACAATCAGACTAATTAACATTGCTCAAGCTTTTTCATATGCTTATGCTTATGTAGGAAAAGGAGGACCTAAAACAGATCCAGATGCTCCTTCAACTAGCCATCAATATGTTTGTTTCGAAGATACCAGCTTTGGGGTGAGTTTGATTGTATAGAGTACAAATAGAAGAATAACTTCTTCATTAAATTTGTCCGCCATTACTGCTCCTTGATTCAAGCTTCTTTGCTTTTGAAGTGGTTCTTCAGGTCCAAGCCAATCTGATGAGCTTGAAAACATTTTACAGATGAATCAACTGCATCAAAGCAATACTTTGAACGAAGCTGAGGTCGGTTCTTTTGCACAGAAAGATACAAATGCCAAGGAAGAGCAGGAAGATGTTATCTTACATCCATCAAAAGAATTTCTAGCTATGATGAAGCTATTTAATGGAAAGACAGAGCTTTATTTTTGCTAATCCGAGCTTTATTTTTGCTCATTATCTCATTATCTTCTAAACAAGCTTCCAATGCAGAGTTAACAAGGGCTTATTCATTCCAAGCACCATGGCAGCTAGAAAAGAAAAATGATGGGCAGTTAGGAATTAAGCATAAAAATTTTGAGAAATCTCTTGTTAAACAGAGTGATAAGTTTCTTTCAGAAGATTTACTTACATATACTGATAAGATTGAAGAAGATGCACCAAAGGAAGAAATGGTGGATGGTGATGAGGAAAGTACTCCAAAACATACAGAGACAAATACTGGTTCTGCGATGGTAGCTCCATGGAGTACTTTTCAAAATGTGAGGATAATCCTCCCAATTCTAATCAATTTATGACCATGGAGCATAACAAAAAAGAGCACCATCGCATCTTCATGGACGGAATTCTTTATAAAATCCCCTTTGGTAGAAAGGTGATGGAAGCCATGAAGAGAAGCAAGTCTGGTTGGTGCCTTGGTGGGATGGATCTAATATTAAAAAACCTGATGGAGAAGGCTAGATACATTCTTGTTGGAACAAGAATAACAAACATGTCAAGAAAAGTATCCAAAGATCTCAATCTCTTAATGACTCCTTGGACAAGTATTCTCATTTATATGAATCTATAGCAAAAGAAGAATTCAAAGGACTTCCTAAAAGAATGAAGGTGAAATCCTTTGGAAGATTAATCTCTCTTCCAGACATCAAATATTATCCTTCAAGCAAAAAAAAATCATAGTGAAGCGACACCCTTTTCATCTCCTAATAATTTAACCACTTCATATATGGAGAAAATACTTGAAAAAGAAGAATCAAAAGAATCTATCACAAAAGTAAGTTCAAAATGGATGGTGATTGATTGTGAGAATATTCTAGTTCAAAGTAATGAAAAAGAACAAAGTGAATCTTGTCAAATACCGAAAAATTTGACTGAAGATGGTTTAAGAAAAGAACACAGATCTATTACTCCGCAAGGAGAAAAGCTACTGGACGAAGCATATGTAATATTTGCTACAAGGTCAATTGCTCGAGGTGATATTTCTGTTGGTTAGTTTTACAGTTGTTCATTAGTATAGCTGTTGAGTTTGATATGATGCAAAATATTCTATATTTTATATAAAAGTAGCTCTGATATGCAAACATTTAAATTGCATGACATTTATGTTTTTTGGGTCAAGACTCATTTGCTATAAAACATGAAATCTAAATAGGTTGTTGTATAGATTTCAACTTCGCATGAAAATATATATAATTGCAACGTTCTATGAGCAATTTCTCATTTTTTTTGTGGACCTAATCTTGACAGGTTTAGAATACAAATATCCATCCGGTCACTCTTATCTTCTTGATATCAGTGCTGTTGATGGACTTGAAAGTAATGAAAGAGATCTTGCGAAATCAAAATCTTCCTCAGATATTGATTGCTTTGATTTTTTGCATCTTCAAATGGACCAGAAAGAAGAAGCTAAATTCAATTTTGTTAGAGAAATACTGAAAAGATATGGATTTAGTGGCAGTGAGTTTCTTGAACCAATGGATTTCTCACTCTTTAACGAAGCAGAAGATTTATCTTATGATGAACATGAAGATGAACATGATA
Source organism: Cymbidium sinense (assembly GCA_021442155.1). NCBI lineage: Eukaryota > Viridiplantae > Streptophyta > Magnoliopsida > Asparagales > Orchidaceae > Cymbidium > Cymbidium sinense. The sequence continues at coordinate 262,996,421 of CM038215.1, forward strand.
TCTTACTGGAACATCAGCTTTTGTTTGATCTGATAAATGAAGCTTTGGTGGAAACATACGAGAAATTTTTTGCTTCTTTCTTTCCCTGGCTTTCTTGCTTCAGTACCAACACTAGACCAATGCCTATGGGAAGCCATATTTTGGAAGATCAGAAAGATCAACCTCAGCTGGGCATAACTTTAGAAGACATTGTGTCTCGAAATTTTACAAAGAATGATGGATGGATGAATATTCAATTTGATATTGAGGATGTCTGTGAGCTAGAAAGTCTATGACTGGATGCTTTGTTAGATGATGCTGCACTTCAGCTTTCTCTCATGCCTGCTTGCAATCCTATCTCTTGCAGTTTGTTTTATATGTACATCCCTGTCTTGACTAACAATTTAGTTAACTTTCATCAAGTCTCAGATCTCTGCACAACGAGTTATATCCTTGTATATAGGCTGTATTAATACATATAATTATCTGAGACACTTAGTTGTGTATGGACTTGGAACTTTGATACTAAAGCAAATGATACCATGAGTTGTGGTATATTGCATGGAATTCCACTGTCTCAGATATAGATTGTTTATTATAATCAGCTTAGAATGCTCAGTGCAAACTCTTAATTTTAGTTGTAATTCTGCATCAAGTATTTCTCCCAGTCGCAAGTGTGCTTAAAGAAGATCTCAAGGTGGGCAATTCTCCACTTTGAAATCCAAAATTTTCTTTGATGGATTGTAAAATCAACAAGTAATTATCAATAAATAAGTAATTTTGTCACTCTTTAATAAATTCTTTTGTCCAATACTTAAGAAAAAAATAAAATAAAAATATATGTAATAAATTTTACTTATTTATGATCTATTTTTGTGGAAGGGGTGATAATTAGTTGTGCAGTGCCACTAAGAAGTATATCTATTGAATTTTTTTTTTTAATTTATACCCAGCAATAATATGCCTGATTTCTCCTTACCTTCAGTAGAGGCATAGCGAGGATTAAATATTTCGATCTATTATAGCCGTTTAATACCACGGCCAGTTGGTGTTACATATTTTGTTATTTCATAAAAAATATTTCTCGAAAACCTTGGCTTACTTATTTCTTTATTCTTTGAGGGTAAAATTTTCAAATAATTTAATTATGCTTTATTAAAATGAAGTTCTTATGATGAAAAAATTAATAAATATATTTAAATAGGATGACATTTTGTTCTAAAGCTAGCGTTACGATTTTCTGTTATTCAATGAACATATTTCTAAGTGCCAATAAATACAAGAAAAATTATTAGTTGCAGAGTTCCAATTGTAAAAGTTATATCTGAATTATAATAACATACTATTATGTGTCATTCAATTAATATATAATTACTGTATATTTATTTTAAAATATAGTGTGATGCTATGTATTATTTATATATACAGTATTACCGTATAATTAATATTATATTAATATATAATACTTTATAATTTATAAATAACAACTATATATATGAGTACATGTTAATGTTATTGAACATAAATTTATATCTGGGACTGCATGTAATAATCTCTAAATATAATCAGTTTCACTTATAAAAAGTAAAGCAACTAGAAAACTGTGTCAAACACACCATTAATCTTGTTATTTATTTATTGGTTAAAATTAGCTATTCGTTTCTATGTTATGCAAAATTCGAGTATGATTATAATAACATTTCATAAACTTTTTTTCTTAACAAATACCCAGCTTGAAACGGTCTTATGGTAAGATTTAGAGGGTATAGTTGTACATTTGGATCTAATTGCAAAATAACATCTTCAGTTGACACCTAATCTGCTTGTTTTTCTGTAAAATATTATGATGCATCTTCATGTGATTTTTCTAGCTTTTTTGAGCCATTTTTCTATGTAAGGATCTAATTCTTAATTGCAAATGACTTTTGGAAAGTGCACCTTGATGTCTACCTCCCAAACTACAAACATATTTCAAGCTTGGTTTAACTATTTGTTCTAAAAATTTTCAGTTTATATTTCCTATTTTATTGCAGAGGACAATGACTTGGCACCCTTCCCACTTGATATTAAGGTTATTAGATTCTTTGATGAGTGTGAGGTGGTCGATGATGAGTCAACTTCTATTGAGTCTGCCATCAATGAGTCACCCGATGAAGCGAGGCCAAGTTCTCCTCTCAAGAAGAAAAAAAGCCATGAGCTCTGCTTAACATGTTTGTCATTTTGTGAAATTGTAGCATCGGTGTTGATTTTGATATTGAGTTGTGGGGCCTAGTGGCATAACCAAAACGCCAAGGGTATTTAGTTTGAAACATAAGGCAAAGCTGAAAGAAAAGCAGCATTAGATGTTGCCTCATGGATGTTCAATGTTGTAACTTCAGTTGGGATCATCATGGTTAATAAAGCCTTAATGGCTGCTTATGGTTTCAGCTTTGGTAGGTGAACTTTTTGCTCCGAAAAAGTGTTCCTTCAATTGTATTTTGTATCATTGAATATGTGAGTTTTGTTTTGTTTCTTTTCTGCAAGACAATCCCTTCTTTCACCCTCCCACTCTTGTTTTCTTCATTCTCTCTCTCAAGTTTCAGCTTGTTATCCATGGTCTAGAAAAGGGATTGATTATCTTTCAAACATTTAAGTAGATAAAGATTTCTTAGCTCAGCTCGTTCTTTTGAAAATTGTTAGTATGCCATGGTTTCTCTACGGATCACCAATTCTGATATTATGTACGTTAACCTTGGTCGCAGTGACAGCATTAACCGGTCTGCATTTTGCTACGACAACCATGATAACTGCACTACTCCGGTGGTTGGGATTTGTTCAACCTTCTCATTTGTCAGTACCAGAACTCATAAAATTTGTCACTTTTGCAAACTTATCTATTGAACGTTAGTTTGATGTGGAACTCTGTGGGATTTTATCAGGTTTGGCCATTGATCAATTCAAGATTTCCTTTCATTTAGATTTGTTCTAAACATATTTACTGACTGTTTATTTGTTCACAGTCAGATTGCAAAGCTCTGTATGATCCCTGTGTCATGTTTTCTAGAAGTTATTTTTGATAAGGTTCTGAATCTATCTATCAAGCCTCATTCTAGACCAGAAGTGTGCTTGAATGCCATTAATGCTGCTCAATGTATTGATTTGATTCCTGAGATGGCTCCTTTTGTAGAAACTGCTTTGCAGATTTCTACAAAAGAAAGGTTCGTGAACCTACTACTTTTGAACATCACAAATTGTCCCAAAACTCACTTGCATGCTCTGTCAATAATGTAATTGATAAACCAACTTTCGATGCTAATTGTAACAATGATGCCACCAAACTCCACTTTCACAACCAAAATCATTTTTTGAACAATCCTGGGCATGTATCCGAACCTTGCTATATAAAGAGACAGCAAAATCACCGTCTTGGACCCAACTAGAAGTCTTTTTATATTTCGCCATTGATGAGGGATGAGCTGAGCTTGACTAACAACCACAGATTGAAGTCCTTGGATTGTAACAACCACCGAAATTCAAATTCGTCAGTGTCAGTGTTATTAAATGTGAAGTTCCCAAAGGATTATAGTCTGTCCTCAAAAGAACGACTTGAGAAGAAGTTTAGTGTTGTCGGGTCGTTGGATCACACAAGAACAAAGATTTTCTTCTACACGGGAGTTGGTCAGATAGTTTTTCTGCACCAGGCTGATGCATTAGTGGCTTTTAACTATGTAACAAGGAAAATAATATTTGGTAAAGCTAATGTGCGCTTCTGATTTTATAAATATGAAAACTGTAGAAATGATAGTAATAGCAATATAGCTGGAGTGTCCATTCTTCATTGAATCTCAAATCTTGTCTCAAAAAATCTTGTGCGCATGAACTAATTGATTATAGGAAAAATAGCAGGGTGAGATTCAGAGTGTGATATTGATTGTAGTTCTATGCCTAAATGTTTTTTAGATGAAAAAAAATGAAGTTACATGCTTACTCAGAAGCATCATTTGGAAATCTTGAATACGTTTCTAAATTTCAGAGTACAGGCCAACTGTTCATATTTTTACTCTTTCTTTTTCTTTTTAGTAACCACAGAGAACTGAAATTATGGGTTCATATATGTTTTGTGATGTGTTCAAAGTATTTTCTTGTTATTTATGTGTAAAATATGTTTATTTTTAAATTCAAAATGTAGTCTTCTGACCCAGGAATTATAGTTGTGTAAATATATGTTCTTCTAAAAGCTGGTCAAATACTATGTTTTGGAATTTGAATGAGTTCGAGTTTTAAAATTGAGCTTCATCAAAGCGAGTTTTATTGTGTTTATTATATATTATTTTTTGTTTTTGTATCAACTTGCTTTTAATGATTTTTTTTCTACTTTTTAGTTGGATTGTAGTGTTATTTATTTATTTCATTTTCTCTTTAATCTTCATTATCTTTGATATGACACTTAAAATACCACCAATAAGATAAATCTTCGTCAAAAGTGTTGATCCAGTTGAAATAGAGATTAAGACTTAAAATATCAAAAACTTTGGGATATCAATTAAATTTTAAACATGGATTTATAATAAATCGATGTCTCGAATGAGCCGATCTAACAAGCCCAAGATCTCATAATTCGACTTCATTTTGAGCATTCAAATATTTAAAATACATCAAATGATCAAATGAATCATTTGAGCGTCCATGAAGTAGCGACGGGTTTTGCATGTATTTACAGTAGACGCCACCAATCTATAAATAACTCCTCATTCTTCACATGAAGAGCAAGAGAGAGAGAGAGCTCTAAAGCTTCAAAATCCTCCAAGATAACATTGTTGATGAAAGCATAAAGGTAGCATTCTCTTTTCGATTGAGCTAGTGATTTATTACTTGGTAATTTTCCTTCTTTAAAATAGTCGATGAAGGCTTGCCTCCAATCGTGACTCTTCTACAACAAAGGCTTCACACGCTTAAGGCAATGTCATTCTTAGCTTCTTGGTACAACTTCTTGTTTTGGGGAGTATGAGGAGCAATCCAGCAGCATCCCAGTGTCAAATTTGGTAACCCCTCTACTTGAGGGGATTGATACTTTATTGGCTCTAGAACTCATCGAGTAAATATGTCGATCATGAAAAGACAACTTTATATGTCAAGAAATTTATCTCTCAGATTTGCCAAATTCTGGAGATCAAGTCAGAAGAACTCCAGATTTTGAAAGCTTCAATCAACTGGTTGGAAAACATCAACCTCTACATCTTGATGGACACGATGGGTTCTTAAGGACTCAACAAACCCGAAATGACCGAGCACACTCTCCTCACTCAACAAGTCGCAAGTAAAGGCCACAAAGAAAGAGCCCCATTCATCGCTTTGATGACAAAACCACCAATCTACTAATTTTAACTCAAGACTGACAGTTCTAAAGGTCGAGCTCAACAAGCCTAAATATGGTCGAGTTGATGATGCTCTCCTCACTCAACAAGCCGCAAGAAAAGGAAGAATGAGCCCCCGCCACCCAGACGATATGCTCAATATCAAACCGATCTAGCTTAGTGATTATAAGCAAGGATCCAAGAGATCTCTACTTGATTGATATCAAGGCAAAACGCCAACTCGGCTACCCAAATCAATCTTCATATTACCTACATATTACAATATATTCTTAAATGATTGATCAAGCTCAAAGCATGAGCAAAGTCTATCTCCTCATCAAGTCCCAAAATAGAAAGACCGGAAGCAATTTCATAGTTCATTCAAAGCCGATGGCGTAACTAAAGGAATTTTATGGTTATACCGTTAAAGCGCGACGTACACTAATAACTCAACATTGACTATATAAGCAAGGCTAGTTATCAGATGTATCCTTATATGAATCCGTCAAAGCAGAAAGCATAGGGTTCATGGTTGTTGACCTCCACATATGTGACACAAGTCGAGTCAAGCCCACAAACCGAATTCTACGGACTTCGGAAGTGACAGTGCACAAATCGGGATTCAAAATGCACTGGACGTCACTAAAAATGTTCGAAATGACCTCCGTCCGATGAACGGACTTCGCTATGCTAGAACGCCGAACCGTGATATAAATATTGCAACTTAACGATCAACCGATCAAGCGAATCATCAACGCTACCGCACTCCATATCGATCGAGACGCCACGCAAGCCAAAGAATTTTCGCTAAATCGACGGCCATTGACTTCGAAACATCAAAATTTATCAAATGAGACTGTTCGCACTCAATTCGCACAACACGCAAAAAATCGAAGCGAAGAAAAGGTGATTTCAAATTAACTCAATTTCGCCACTCAACCAAAAGCGCCAATCGGACAACGCCATTCCGCTCGTAATAATTACCAAATTAATATATATATTATACGTGATTTATCGGTGAAACCATATTAAAATCATTTAAATTAAGTTAAAATAATTTAAAATATTTCAAAATTACGACTCATGCAGCAACCTTTTCCTGTTTTATGAAAAACTATCCTAATTTAAAATTAAAAAAAAAACTGAAAAGAAAAATCACTCCCTCTCACTCTCTCCCATTCTCCCTTGATTTTCAATTTTGGGTTTTCTTCCTGGCTCCCTCTTTCTCCCGTGAGAAAGAACAAAGGAAAAGGTAAAAAAAAATTCCTCCATTTTCTTTAATTTTTCCACTGTTCGTCCGTCGGAAACCCACCTGTCCACTGTTCCGTCGCACTGTTCCACATCCACGGCCGAGCTGCCGCGTCCTGAGCCTGTCTCCACGACCTGAGACTGAGCCCATTGCCGCGTCCTGAGCCTGTCGTCTCCACGTCCTGCGACCAAGCCCACTGCCGCGTCCCGACCTGCTGGCCCACGATCCGTGTTTCGCAGGCAATCCTGCGACTGAGCCTGCTCCAGCTGTCCGCGTCCTGCGACCCAGCCTGCTCCTCACGCAGCCTGCCACGCCTGCTCGACCTGATGGCTGATCCGTGTTTCCTCCGACCTGTAACCCACCATCCGGACCTGACGTGACTGACCAGTTGTCGACCTGCGCGTCCACGCCAGCTGCGCCTTCTCGCCGGATTCTGCTGCCGTTCCTCCTTTTCCGCCTGCACCAGCACCTGAAAACTGCACCTGCGTATCCCACCATCCGGACCTGCGTGACCTGACCCTGCTGTCGACCTGCGTCCACGCCAGCCGCGCCTCTCGGATCCTGCCGCCGTTCGCTCCTTTCCGGCCCACCAGCACCTGAAAACCACACCCGCGTGCCTGAAACCGCGACCCGCGCTGCAGCCCATTTTGACCCGTGCAAACCCGCCGAATCGACCCGCTGGCCCGTTCTGACCTGCGCCAACCCACCAGACCCCTTCCACAGCCCGTCCAGCCTTCCCACGACCCGTGCATAAACCATTCCTGGGTAACGAAGCCGAGAGCAAGAACTTTTGTTCGCTATTTGAAATTGTTTTGTCAGATTCGCTATATATCGAAGCATGATGTTGTTTCGTTTGTTAACGAAGAAAAGTAATACAGCTCACAACGAGTTTTTTGACCCTATATGCTATGATTCAAATCGGCACAATCTTTTGGCATAACAAAAGTTTTAACTACTAAGATACGCTATATATTTGTGATAATAAATGTGTCAGATGTATATATAATAAAATAAATAATAGTAATAATAATAATAATAATAATAATAATAATAATAATAATTGTAATAAATAAAAATAATAGTAATAAAATAAAATTAATAATAATAATATAATATAATATAATTTAATTTTTATTTCGAGCTAAATCGAGCCGAACATGATCGAACAAATGATTGTTCGTGTTCATCTCGTTTATATATCGAGTTTGAAATGTCTATTCGTGTTCGGCTCGTTCGTTAAACGAGCCGAACACAAGCTACATAACGAGCCGAACACAAGCTATTTACGAACAACGAGCTTTTTTGACAGCCCTTCCTACAGCCCTTAAAACAGCCCATAACCTTCTTTTTGTCTCGTTTTCGCTTCACCTCGAATCGGGGGAAAAACATCATCATGAGGCGAATTCTTCTTTCGATTTTCGGCATCGCACGCCCCGTAGCCCTCTAGTTTTCGCTACGTCGCGAATCGGGGAAAGAGCATCATCATGAGGCGAATTCTTCTTTCGATTTTCGGCTGTCTGAGGGAAGAACATCATCACGAAGTGTATTCTTCTTTCGATTATCGGCGTCGCATACCCCGTAGCCCTTCCATTTTTCGCTTCGTCGTGAATCGAGGAAGAACATCATCATGAGGCGAATTCTTCTTTCGATTTTCGGCGTCGCACGCCCTATAGCCCTTCCAGTTTTTGCTTCGTCACGAATCGGGGGAAGAACATCGTCATGAGGTGAATTCTTCTTTCGATTTTCAGCGTCGCAAGCCTCTTTACCTTACATCCCCAATCACAACCCAACCCCATTTCTTTGCCGAGCACTGCAGCGCGTCGAAAAATATTTCAGAACTTGTGGGATTTGTGAATGTGAATATATATATACATGCTTGTGTTGCTTTGCAGGTTTGAAAATCCCGTTGTGCTCATGAGGGCGCGACGGGATGAGAAATAGGCTGTGGTGTCGCAAGACACCGCTCGCTACGCTCAAGAGGGCATACCGAGTACCCTAAACGAAATGCTGCCGAAATTTTGTCTAATTATCAAATTTAGAAAAAAAAGGGGGGATGATTATATATCGCATTGTATGTTTTCTTTCAGGTATGAAGACCTCATTGTTCTCACGAGGCTGACGAGATGAAAACCATCGCTATGCGAGCTCACGCTTCAAGAGGCTGCATGAATCAAAATACCTCGATGACCCCTGCAGGATGACGTCGGAGGGCCAAATTCCAAATCTTTTGACTTAGAAATGAGAGGGTAAAATGAAGTGATTTAGAGTGCTAAGTAGAAAATCTACAGTTAATTTTAAACTAAAAAAAGGGCCAAACAAAAATTGGGGAATTAAAACAATATCGACAAGTATAAATACAAAACAAAATAAAAGAATAGTGAAAAATACTTAATAAATTTATCAAGAAGGATTGAAAGCCTAAGTTCTTAACGCCTCTTTCAAATACCCTAACTATAACCTTTCAAGAAGATGGAATGGAATAGACAACCCCTCTTAGCTTATTTATAGAAATCAAGAAACTAAAGAGGGGGAAAATCAAATTTAAACAAAAAGAGAGGGAAAATCAAATTCAAACAAAAGAGGAGAAAAATCAAATTTAAACAAAAAGATGGGGAAAATTAAATTTGAATAAAAAAAGAGGAAAAATCAAATTTGAATAAAAAGAGGGGAAAATCAAATTTGAATAAAAGAGAGGGAAAATCAAATTTAAACAAAAAGAGGGAGAAAATAAAATTTAAACAAAAAAAGAGGGAATCCAATTTAAACAAAAGAGGGAAAATCAAATTTGAACAAAAGAGTAGGAAAATCAAATTTGAACAAAAGAGAGGTAACCGATCTGAATAAAAGAAGGAAATCAAGGTTGAGTAAAAGTGGGAGAAAATTGAGAATTACTTTGAGGAGTAAATCTTCTTCTTAAAATGACAAATTAAATTATCTTGTGAACCTATAGCTAAAACAATCTTCGCCACTAGATGCAATCCTTTGTACAAGCGAGAAATATAATAAAAATCTACAAAAATAATAAGGCATCTTTTGATCATAAATTAAAGAATTTCATCTTAACTATCATTTTCAATTTCATTAAGTAAATGAAATTAGCTAAGCTATAAATACCTGTATGTGCTCGTACATAGAGATTTCAAGTGCAAATTTTAATGTCTGAAAAGGCTGCGCAAGCTAAATTGAAATAAAAGAAATAAAAATTTGAAACCAAACTCGTAATTAAAACACAAAATTACATAAAGTCTTAAGTACACCCGCATGTACCCTGACATTATGTTGAATGCCTAAATTCAAGTGTCTGAGGATGCTGCGCGGGTTGTTTCCCGGTTTAGTCTTATGACTGGATCCGGGTTAACAAAACTTAAAAACCTATAATAAGGGTTTCAAATCAGTGAAATATCTAAAAAATTGATTTTGTCATGTGATAGTTGATATAATCCTCTCCTAAATATAGTAGACAAGATCTAGAACTCTTAAATATATTCTAATTAATCAATTTTCAAATATCAATAAATCGCTCAAATGAAACTCTATCACTAAAAAATTAAACCAAACTCAATCTATCCACATTCGCAACTATTTATCGTGACAAATTAAGAAAACTCTATCTCACAAAGGAGCCAATGTCAAATCAAGTGTTATCACTCAATCAATCTCTTGCCGAAGGACGCGGGTCGCGTGTCCTCTAACTGTTTGGCCAGGCTTCATAGATGAAGTAGTTATGACCAGAGTCCTTTGATCGGGTGGTTTGGCCTCATTATATTACGATCACGACCGTACTCTCAGATGCTCCCAATGGCTCGACCATTTGAGTTGTGAATCATAGTATACTTGATGGCAATAGCACTTTGTTAGCTAAGGTAGACTTAAGCATGTCTCCTGACAAACACCACCCTGGTATATAAGGATTTCTTGGACGATGTAACCCGTGTGTCATGAAGATCCTTACGTGGGGTCGACCTCCTCCGATTAAGTACTAGGGATCGCACGCGGATGACAAAATCATGGGATCTAGATCACCACGCCATCATTCCCCAACCATCCGCGTTTAAGTTAAAATGATAAATTTCATATCTTAAATTCTAAAACTTTACATATTGCTACTATACATTACGTTTTAAGCGATCTAACGACTGGTCTTAATCGAAAGTTCTCTCTCACTTATTGCTAGGGGTAATTAACTATAGGGGCTTGCACCTATAGGAAACCTGGAACCAGATCTAAAGTTCTCACCATATGAGGACAAAATCTCTGGGTAGTGTCTTATCTACTATTCCATTTGCCTTCTGAAAATTCCACCGACACTTTAAAACCACTCTTTTCATCAAAAGAGATCGATGGCAAAATTTTGAGCCTACAAATTCTCAAGGCGACTTGGGGACGGATTCTCTTTCCATCTTTGGCTAGTCGTATATATAAAGTAGCAATAAAAAATTTTGAAAATAAAAAAAACCTATTTACTGTAATCCACAGCCAAAATTGGTATTAGGAGGTAATGACAAACCTCGGACTTTTCCAAGTGGAGGAGAATGTCCTAAACAAACGACAAGAGATGAAGAGCAAATGCAGCCATCTCTTAAGGAAAGGATGAACAAAAAATATTCCTTTAGAAGGGACAGTGTGGCCAAATTATTTGACAAGCAAATCAAAGTCGGTCTACAAGCTAAAATCAAAAGGCTCAAGAAGTCGATCAAGTCAATAATCCAAACTACTGTCCTTATCATCGAATGATCAGTCACCCTATCGAAGATTGTTATGTCTTCAAAGATTGGCTAGAAAGGAAGTATCGATGTGAATTTACACTGTCCGATAGTGTTCTAGTCAATCCTAAAAGAGAGTCTACCAGGATGATTACGTCCTCTTCCGTGACATCGACAAAGACAAACAGAAGGAGGAATCAGTTCAGACTGAAGAATGGCAAACGGTAATCTCCAAGAAGAGCGTGAAGATGCTAAAGCAGTTAATAGGCGTCTCGAGGGTTAAGTGGAAATCACCACTTGAACTTATACTAGACTTAAGAGAGATTCCTAAACCAAGTATTTTGGCTTATCAGTAGCACTCTGATAAAGCTACTTTGTCACAAGATGAGAAGCCTACCAAACGTGACTAATAAATTAAAGAAGGCTAAAAAAAGAATAGCAAGAAGAGAACTACTACTCAAAAGATCATTAACAATCTAGAGGAGTATCACCAGCCGGCAAGAAAGCCATTTAGGCTTGCAAACTTCATGTCTAAACTTCGCATTGCTGAATCAGATGAAGAAGATAATGGTGAGTCTTATCCAGTAGAGACATGCCGAATCATCTATGTGATGTTAGATATTCTTCAACATCCATACTCGAGATGACGAGGATAGACACTCTCGACCAACCCTCAAAATTTCTATCAGAAAAGCAAGAAGAGCCTGAGGAGCTAGTGTCTGAATTTTGTTTAATGACTCAACAAGACAATAACATTTGTGATGAAGATCTATGTTTTCCCGACGGGGAAGAGTCATCTTCATCGATATCATCCCATATGAAATGTATGACATTGAAAAATAAGTTCAACCCTTTTGGCCAATTTTCTAATAAGCAAAAGTTTGAAGAAAATCCTCTTCAGAAGAATCTGAACAAGACAAAGTTATTCAAGTTCAGTTGAGAAGTGATAAAGTCTTACCACCTTCATCAAAGAAGGAAAATGCAAATAAAGATAAAGGCAAACAAATTGAAGTCAACGAGGATATCATTCCTAAAATTCTAAAGAAGCCTAAATCGCTTAAAAGATATATTATGATATTTTATCACATCTAAGAAAGATCCGCACAAGTGTGTAATGAGGCTCTCTTGATGTCAAAAGACCTCCAAGGAACTTTGATGTGCTCTCTCAAAGATCCGGAGAATTATGAAGCTTACTTTGCTAAAAAATACATAATCGAAGCATTGCAAACTCAAGATCTCCCAAGAATCACATATTCAAGAAGATCTTATGTTGGGAAGCAGATCACAATCGCCCTCTTTATGTTATGGTAGAGAGTGATGGCATCTCGCATATTGATTGATCCAGGTTCTTCTATCAATCTCATGAGCCTAAAGATATTGAGAGGATTATCACTCGATATCCAACATCTTGGGAGAGATAAATTGATGGTTCAAGGATTCAATGAAAAAGGGTAGAAAACTTTGGGTTCTTTTATTCTCCTACTCAAATTCAAGGATTTATATACATAAGCTAAGTTTCATGTAATCGATGACGACACATCATTTAAAGCTCTTTTAGGTCGGCCGTGGCTACATGAGTATGACATGGTCCCATCAACTATGCAACAATGTATGAAATATCTGAAAGATGGAGAAGAATTCAGAATTCTTGGTAACCTACAACCATTCTCCGTCAATGAAGCAAAAATCTATGAAGATGCAAAGTACTTCATCCTCAAAGAACATCGTCATGAGTGAAGAACATCGTCATGAGGTGAATTCTTCTTTCAATTTTGACATCGCATACCCCATAGTTTTCTTCATCATGAATCGGAGAACATATCGTCATGAGGCTAATTCTTCTTCGATTTTCGCCACATACCGTAGCTTCCGGTTTTGGAATCGGGGAAGAACATCGTCATGAGGTAAATTCTTCTTTCGATTTTCGGCGTCGCACACCTTGTAGCCCTTCCAGTTTTCACTTCGCCGCGAATCGGGAGAAGAACATCGTCATGAGGTGAATTCTTCTTTCGATTTTCGGCGTCGCAAGCCTCTTTACCTTACATCCTCAATCACAACCCAACCTGCTTTTGCCAAGCACCGCAGTGTGGTAAAATATTTGAACTTGAGATTTGTGAATGTGAATATATATACATGCTTGTGTTGCTTTTGCAGGTTTGAAGACCCCATTGTGCTCATGAGCTGACTGAATGAGAAAAAGCCGCGTGATGTCAAGACACCACCACGCAAGAGCGCATGAGAGCAATCACTTGTTAGATGTCGCCTCCCAGAGGAAATCAAATTTTGTCTAATTTCGGACTTAGAAAAAAGGGGAAATGATTATATATCGCATTGTATGTATTCTTTCAGGTATGAAGACCTCATTGTGCTCATGAGGCGATGAGATGAAAACTATCAGCTGTGGTGTCAAGACACTGCTCGCTATGCTCAAGAGGGCATAGGTAGGCCAAAAATACCATGCACTCTACACAAGAGATGAGTGGAGCCAAAAATTTCATCAAATCTTTTAACTTTGAGAAATGAGAGGGTAAAATGAAGTGATTTAGGAGTGCAAAGTAGGAAAACCTACAGCTAATTTTAAACTAAAAAAAGGGCGCCAAATAAAAAAAGGGGTTTGGGGGGGAATTAAAACAATATCGACAAGTATAAATGCAAAACAAAATAAAAGAATAGTGAAAACACTACTAAATTTAAAGGAGGATTGAAAGCCTACTAAAGTTCTTAACCACGCTCTTTCAAATACCCTAGCTCTAACCTTTCAAGAAGATGGAATAGAATATGCAACCCATCTTAGCCTTATTTATAAATAAGAAACTAAAGAGGGGAAAAAATCAAATTTAAACAAAAGTAGGGGAAAATCAAATTTAAATAAATGCAGGGGAAAATCAAATTTAAACAAAAGAGAGGAAAATTAAATTTGATTTGAATAAAAAGGGGAAATTAAATTTGAACAAAGAGGAAAATCAAATTTAAACAAAAAGAGGGGAAAATCAAATTTGAACAAAAGTAGGAAAATCAAATTTTAACAAAAGAGGGGTGGTGTCAGATCTGAGTAAAAAGAGGAAATCAAGTTTGAGTAAAAGAGAAAGAAAATTGAGAATTACTTTGAGGAGTAAATCTTCTTCTTAAAATGACAAATTAAATTATCTTATGAACCTATAGCTTCAAAATACCTTCTTCGCCATCGGATCTGCAATCCTTTATACAAGCAGACAAAAGGCGATACTAAATCAAAATCTACAAAAATAATAAGGCATATTTTGATCAAAATTAAGGAATTTCATCTTAATTATCATTTTCAATTTCATTAAGTAAATAAAATTAGCTAAAATAAATACGCATGTGCTCAAACATAGAGATTTCAAGTGCAAATTTTAATGTTTGAAAAGACTACGTAGGCTAAGTTGAAATAAAAGAAATGAAAATTTGAAACCAAACTCATAATTAAAACACAAAATTATATAAAGTCTTAAATACGCATGTGCCCGACGGTGTCTTTGAATGCCTAAATTCAAGTGTCAGGATCTTTGCGGGTTGTTTCCTTTAGTCTTATGGGGTCAGTTAACAAAACTACAAACCCATAATAAGAATTTTAAAGTTGGAATTGAATGACAAATCGAAATCAATCTCATGAAACAAAATTACCTAAATTCTTAAATACGCATGTGCCCACACATCTTTGAATGTTTAAATTCAAGTGTGAGGATCGCTCAGTTGTTTCAGTTTAGTCTTAGGGCGAGTTGGTTAACAAAAAAAACCTATAATAAGAGTTTCAATCTGAAATATCTAAAAAATTGATTCTGTCAAGTGACAATAGATTTAATTCTCTCTTAGTAACTAAATGGAGTTGACAGGATCTAAAGCTCTTAAATATATTCAAATTAATTAATTTTTCAAATCAAATTATGTCGCAATCTAAAATTTAATTTTTGAAAATTGATTAATTAGAATATGTTTAAGAGCTGTCAACTCTATTAAACTATTGCTGAAGAGATCTACTATCACTGACAAAATCAATTTTTAGATATTTTTCACGATTTTAACTTTTTAGGTTTTATAACTTTTAAATCATAAAACAACTAAAGCAACCGATACTCTGATACTTGAATTTGGGCATTCGGCATAGTGTTCACATATATTTAAGAGAATATGTTTGCATTAATGAAATTGATTTTGTATTTTTATTTTGTTTTCCAATTTAACATGTACCTTTTCAAACATTACAATTTGTACTTGAAATCTCTATGTCACATGCATTAGGTATTTATAGCTTCTAATTTCATCTACTTAATGAAATCATTGATTTTGAAAATCATAGTGAAGATGAGATTCCTTAATTTTTTTATCAAGAGGCCCTATGATTTTTGTAGATTTTGGTTTTTGTATCGCCTTCTCTTGTATAAAGAGTTGCCGATCTGGTGGCAAAGAAGGCATTTTAATTTAGATTGTAGTTTAATACCCTATTGGCACTTAGTTTATTTGTTGAGTTTTTATAATTTTTCCAACTTGATTATGCTCAATTTATATCAATTTTGATAAGTTATGTTGATTTCAGTGTTTGTTACTTTAGTCATACTCATGCTTATTGGCTAGCATAGTAGTCACCTCCACATTCATATAAGAGTTATTAAACTCAATTTTGATTTATCCTTAGATTTTGAGATTATTTCAAGTTTGTTGTAAGTTTGGCATTAGACCATCCCCCCACCCAAATTCTAATTAAAGCTTGCTTAATTTTGAGAAATTTGTAAAAAAAAAGGAACTCACTTTACTGCTTCAATTTAAGCCATAGAAAATTGTAATTAGAGCTTGTGAGTTTAATATTAGCCTCCCCCAAATTTAACTTAGATTTTGAATGAATATTCTATTCTTTCCAAAATTTGCTTAAAAGTCTCCCCCCTTGTTTCTTATTTGACGCTTTTAGCTGTAGGTTTTCCTACTTAGTGCTTCTAAGTTAACTCATTTCATCCTCTTCTTTTTTCTATGTCAAAAGATTTGATGCAATTTTGGCAGTCTCCCGGTGTCATCCCCGTGTAGGGGGTTGGATCGGGAGTATTTTGGTCTACTTGGTACGCCCCGTTGAGCGTAGCGAGTGTTGTCTTGGGACACCATAGCTGATTTTCATCTCGCCACGCTCTGTTGAGCATGACGAGGCCTTTAAACCTGAAAGAAGACAAATACGACATATATTCATTCCCCCTCCCCTCTTTTTCTAAGTCTAGGATTTAGATAAAATTTTGTGACCTCAGACATCATCCAGGTGTATGCATGGTGATTTGGCTTTCGTTCTAATGAGCATAACGGTTGGTGTTTTGAAGCACCTTGGCCGACCTTCAACCCCGTTACGCCCTGATGAGCATAAGAAGGTCTTCAATCACCTATAATAAAGCAAATTTAGGCGCAAATATTTCAAATTTTGGCAGCATTTTGTCTAGGGGGAGTGACATCTAACAAGTGGTGGCTTACTCGGTACTCCCTATTGAGCATAGCGAGCGGTGTCTTTCGACACCATAGCCTGCTTTTTCATCTCGTTGCGCCCTGCTGAGCACAACAAGGTCTTCAAACCTTTTTTTTGTTTTTTGATGGAAGAGAAAGGTTAGGAAGAGTAGCACGAGGAATTTTGGTTAACCGGTTGCCTGCGGATTTGAATAGTTGGTGACCTAGCGCCGTTCATGGTGGGTTGCTTGCCATCCTGCTCTTGAAATCAGTAGTCATGGCCATGAAAGCGTGCTCCACATTAGTAGCATTCTTGGCACTAGTCTCCATGAATGGTATGCGAATCTCATCAGCAAATACCTTTGTAGTTTTGTATGACACAACTTTCTTGGCAGTGAGATCAAACTTATTTCCAACAAGAAGTTTGTTAACATTTTCACTAGCATAGCGATCAATTTCATTCAACCATTGCTTTACATCATTTTGAGAGGTTGCCGAAATTGCATCAAATCTTTTGACTTAGAAAAAAGCGAGAGTAAAATGAGCTGACTTAGTGAAGCTAAGTAGAGAAATCTGCAGTTAATTTTAAATTAAAAGTGTCAAACAATGAAGAAAAGGGGAACCTTTTAAGCAAATTTTGAAAAGAATAGAATATTCTTTCAAAATCTAAGTGAAATTTGGGGGAGACTAATATTAAACTCGTAAACTCTAATAGCAATCTTTTATGGATTAAAGTGAAGCGGTAAAGTGAGTTCCCTTTTCTTGTAAATTTCTCAAAATTTAGCAAGGTTTAATTAAAATTTCGTGGGGTTTAATGCCAAACTTACAACAAACTTGAAATAAACTCAAAATCTAAGGATAAATTCAAATTGAGTTTAATAACTCTTAGATCAATATGGATGTGATTATTATGCTAGTTAATAAGCATAAGTGGGGCCAAAACAACAAACTCTCAAATCGGCATAATTTATCAAAATTGATGTAAATTAAGCATAATAAAATTTGGAGAATTATAAAAGCTCAACAAATAAACTAAGTGTCAGTAGTGTGTTAAACTATAATCTAAATCAAAATGCTTTCTTCTCCGGATCTGCAACCCTTCGTATAAGCAGACAAAAGACGATACTAAACTAAAATTTACAAAAATCATAATGCTTTCTTTAATAAAAAATTAGGGATTTTATTCTAATTATGATTGCCAAAATCAATGAAATCACTAATTAGATGAAATTAGCTAAACTATAAACACTTGCATCTGCTCGGACATAGAGATTTCAAGTGCAAATTTTAATGTCTGAAAAAGCTGCAGGTTAAATTGGAATACAAAATAAAAATACAAAATCAAATTTACAATGCAAACATAAAATTGCTTAAAATTACTATACACCCGCATGGGCCCCAAAACTATGCTGAATGCTTAAATTCAAGTGTATGAGGATGTTGCGGTTTCTTCCCGGTTTAGTCTTATGACTGGGTCCGGGTTAACAAAAACTAAAAAAACCTATAATAAGAGTTTCAAATCAGTAAAATATCGGAGAAACTAATTTTTTCAGGTGATAGTAGATCTAATCCTTTATTAGCAGCTAAATAGAGTTGACAGGATCTAAAGCTCTTAAAACATATCCAAATTAATCAATTTTTCAAATCAAATCAGATATCAATCTGAAATGGCTTAAATGAAACTCCATTATTTAAAACTTAAAATTAAACTCAATCTATCCACCTCCCACAACTGTTTGTCGGGGGTGACAAATTGAGAAAACTCTAGCTCACAAAGGAGCCAATGTCAAATTAAGTGTTCTACTATGTTCACTCTCAATCAATCTCTTTCCAGTAAGGACGTGACCCGTGTCCTCTAACTATGTGGCTTGGCCAGTAGGCTCCACAGATAAAGTAGTTATGACTAGATTCCTCTGATCGGGTGGTTTGGCCAGTCTGACTCCATTATATTATGATCACGATCATAACCCATATGCTCCCCAATGGCTTTGCCCTTTGAGTTGTGAATCATAGGGTATACTTGATAGGACAAACAACCCTCTATCAGCTAAGGTAGACTTAATCTTGTCTCCTTAGACAAACACCACCCCAGATCTACAAGAATTTCTTGGACGATGTAACCCATGTGTTGCTAATGAGGAATCTTACTGGGTTGGTCGTACCTCATTTGACTAAGTAGACTAGGGAATGGTAGATGATAGAACCATGGGATCTAGATCGGGCACGTCATTCTTTCCCTAGCCATTCGATTTAAGTTGAAATGATAAATTTCATATCTTAAATTTTGAAACTCTACATGATGTTACTATACGCTACGCATTCAACGATTTAATGACTAGCCTTAATCGAAAGTTCTCTCTCACTTACTCGAAGAGGTAATTAACTATAGGGGCTTGCGCCTATAGGAAACCTAGAACCAGATCTAAAGTTCTCACCAAATGAGGATGAAATCTTTGGGTAGTGTCTTATCTACTATTCCATCTTTCTTCTGAAAGTTACACCGACACTTTAAAACACTCTTTTCATCGAAGGGATCGGTGGCAAATTTTCAGAGCCCACACAGTCATAGCCTCAGAGCAAGCCAAAAAGCTGGTGAGTAAGGGTCGCACTTACCCAGCTGAATATGATCATCGTATCTGAAAGGTTACTCAATGCCAAAATTCAATACTTTCAGCGGGCTTGGTATTCCAAAGCAACATCTAGCCCAGTTTAAGACTACTTGTGGTAACAGACGATACCTTTGCTTTTTTATTCATCATAACGACTTATTTGCTTTTGTACCTAATTATCGAATGATTCAGCTTAAAACCTTTGATGAATTAGAAACTATATTTGTGAAGAGGTTATAAGTGCAGAAAACCACTGATGACCTTGCCTTGTCGAAAGGAAGAAAAGATGAGTCAATAAAATTTATAAGTCGTTGGACGTAACCTAAGTATGAAGTCGAGCAATTGGAGGAAGAACATGCAATCCAATTGCTAATGGGCAATATGGATGATAAAATGACACCATTCATATGCATGACGTCGATTGCAATATTCCAGGACTGCTCGATAGGGTGGCTAAATTCGAAAAGTTGAACCGCTCTAAGTCCGAAGTTTATGCAGATAAAGCAAAGAGAAACAAACCATCAGACTCAAGAAGAAATGAAACTCACGCCGCTTCTTATAACTCAAATGGCAACAAGCAGGTGATACAGAGCGTGGATAAGGATAAAGCGACCATTGTACAATGATGATAATGGTAAAAAGCCTATTTATTCTAATCCACAACCAAAATTAGTATTAGGAGGTAATGATAAATCTCAGACCTTTCCAAGTGGTGGGGAGCGTCCAAAACAAGCAACAAGAGATGATGAGCGAATGCGGCTATCTCTTAAGGAAAAGATGAACAAAGAATATTCCTTTAGAAGGGGGCAGTGTGGCTAAATTATTTCGACAAGCAGTCAAAGCTGGTCTACAGTTACTAGAAATTAAAAGGCTTGAAGAAGCTGATCAAGTCAATAATCCAAACTACTGTCCCTATCATCGGATGATCAGTCATCCTATTGAAGATTGTTATGTTTTCAAAGATTAGCTAGAAAGAAAGTATCGGCAAGATAAATTTACACTGTCTCACAGTGTTCTAGTCAACCCAAAAAAGATAGTCTATAAAGATGATTACGTCCTCTTCCGTTTCATCCGGCAAAGACAAACAGAAAGAGAAATCGGTTCAGACTGAAAAATGGCAAATAGTAGTCTCCAAAAAGAGCACGAAAATACTGAAATAGTTAAAAGACGTCCCTAGTGTTAAGTGGAAATCACCACTTGATCCTATATTGGACTTAAGAGAGATGCCTAAACCAAGTATTTGGGCTTCTCAGTTGCATTCTGATAAGGCTATTTCATCAAAGCACGAGAAGTAGTCTACTAAATGCAAGTCTCATAAATCAAAGAAGTCAGCTAAGAAAAATAAGAGCAAGAAGAGAACTACAACTCAAAATATCTTTAAAAATCTAGAAGAGTATCACCAGCCGGCAAGATAACCATTTAGGCTTGCAGACTTCATGCTTAAACTTTGCATTGCTGAATCAGGTGAAGAAGATAATGGTGAATCATGTCCAGTAGAGACGTGTTGAATCATCTGTGTGATGTATGATGTTCTTCAACATCTTACTCGAAAAGAGGGTAGTCAACAAACTCGACCAACCGCCTAAATTTTTATTAGGAAAACAAGAAGAGCCTAAGGAGCTAATGTCTGAGTTTTGTCTAATGACTCAACAAGACAATAACAGTTCAGATGAAGATTTGTGTTTTCCCGATGGAGAAGACTCAGACTCATCGATATCATCACATATGAAACGTATAATGTTGAAAAATGAGTCTAACCCTTTTGGCCAATCTTCCGAATAATAAGGGAACTTGAAGAAACTACCTCTTTAGAAAAATCGAATGTCTTCAAATATGCACAATATCTGTTTTAATGTGCACTTTTCAATTTTATTATTGGGTGATTCTAAATAAAAGATATAAGAGTGTATATGATTCTAAAGTCAATTGCATATCCATAGTTATCACATAGAATTACATGCGAATAATTTAAAGATTCAAATGATGCTCATATCTTAGGATAAAATGGTGCTTAAAATCATTGCACCAAGATGTATGTAATCAACCAAACCTTCTAAATATTAATAATGCATATATCACGGTAATCAAAATTAAAATTAATCTCTTTATGCATGCAAATAATAAGATGAACCATATATATGCATTATGAAGTAGCATCAACCCAAATCTAGTGCTTCAAAAAGCTGTAAATGCTCAAAAATGACCTACATATTTTATGATGAATTTCTCAAAACTTAATTCAATTGCTTTGAAAGGCATGAAGTCTCTTAAATTATAAAAATATTAATTATGCTAGATAAAAATAACACTTTGTTAAAAGCTTGGAAATAGTCAGAATCTTTGCGTAAGTTGACATTAAATGGATTCAAAGTCTATTTTTCCTTGAAAAATGTGTCAACCTCTTTATGAAATGATAATTATTTTGAACCAGGCATATATTTTGTAGGCTTAATTTTTTAGAGCTTGATACATATGCACACTAATAGTGAAATACTTCACTTAAACATTGAGGCAGAGTCCACATAAATTAATTCTCCTCTTCACAAAGATCGGAGTTAACGAGATTGATTCGCTAGATATATATTCACTAAAAGAAGAATAATTGATTTCACATTTGTACGACCATCAATAATATAAATGAAGAAACTTCAATTTTCATAAAGTTAAATTCTAAACTAAGTTGGAAATATAATATTATGTTTATAGATATGATCCTTTGTTAAGTAGAGTCAACAAGGTCTCTAACTCAGATAATGGTTGCGTTAAGATTTCCATAGGAGGATACAAAAGAAGAAGAGAATCTCTCTCTCTATCTCTCCCTCTCTCCGTTAGCTCATAATGTGTAAAAAAAATATGAATATACCAAAATTATATTTAATTTTATACAAGTTTGAAGGCCTATGCGATACTTCTCATTAGCATAGTAGGTATTAATTACACTGCTTATGCATCAACTATCATACACTATAAGCATGGTATGAAGTCCTTAGCACTAATGATATAGCCCCCTACGTGGGGACAATGTTAGATTTTAAATTAATTTGACCACAAGTTGAACTTATAAAATAATATTTTTATTTTAATGTTTGATTTTTAAAATCATAATTGTGATTTTATAATGTTTAAGGTGAAAAATTATAAAATACAAGAAATTGCACATGGCTCTGTTGGATCCTTTCAATAATTGAAGCTGTTTTTAGGAAAAAGTAAGTTTCTTCACCTCGCAATTTTATTCTCATCTAATATGTGCCTATGACGATAATTTATTTTCCTAAATTAATTATGATCTATTAAAGTGGACTAAGTGACAAGAATGAAAAAAATTCATTAATGGCAAAAGTTACCCTATTTCTAAATCTTTAGATCTCTCTCTTCTCAAGAGGTTATTTGGTTGAATGTTTTAAAATAAATATATTTTAGAGTTCAAAATAAATTCAATATAGTTTATTATATATATATATATATATATATATATATATATATATATATATATATATATATATATATATATATATATATATATATATTATTTTATATATTTATATTTCTTATATGTAAAATTTAACATTTACATGCTTAACACTCAAACATTATTAAATTTTTCATGTGTAGGTAAAGTGTTAATTTTTAGTTCTTAGATATGTAAATGCATATGAATTGTTTGACATGCATATAAATCTTGAGTTTTTTTTAATGTTTGTGGTGCTTAATCTTTATGTTATTTGATGAAATTTAATGATATTATTCTATTAAAACTAGATATATTAACTTGCAAATATTTTTAGTACTCTAATTTTCGAAAATATATTAAATAAATTGATAAATTAAGTAATTTATTTAATAAATCTAATTTTCTAATGAAATTAAAATGAAATTATAATTGTTTAATTATTTATATTTATTTAACTTGTGTAATTATTTTATAATTCTTTTATTTTTTCAGATATAATATTCTAATATTGCATTCAATGAGCGTATAATAGATGTATTTTGTCTTTAATATTTATGTATCATTGCATGTCAATATTTAATTTCTTGAAAGAGAGGTAAATTTTAATGGGTTTATTATTACGCGCCTAAGTTAAATTATGAATATTATTTTTAATGATGAGAAAAATTATATAAAGTGAAAAATAAATTCTATAATTTAAGAGTATTTAAATGATGTCTAATTTTAATTAAATTTGCTTGTTCTAAGTTGAACAGGACGGTATACATACTATGTTTCTATGTGTTGATTAAAAGTCAACACTCAAAAAAAAAAAAAATTATAAATTTGATCAAATGTATAAAAATAAAATATATTTAATTTTATGCTAAGAAATTTTAATTTAGATTTATATTTAAAATTTTCAATACCAAAATATCTAAAAATTAAATATTATATATATTATGTTTATTCACCTTCATAATTTTATCCTCATCTATGCCTATGAAAATAATTTATTTTTTGAATTAATTCTGATTTATTTGCTAAGACGAGTAAGTGAGAAGAAGAAAATAATATTCTATTAATAAAATAAATTACTCTAATATTCTATTAATATATATATATATATATAATATAATATAATATAATATAATTTTATAATATCATGTTTAATGCATATATTCATCTTATATTTTCAATAATATGAGTATGTGTCATATTGATGAATCATAGTACGTCAATCTTTAATAACTTGATAATAAGGTAACCAAGCACAATATTTTTACACACTAGAGTCAAATTATAGTTATTTTTTGCATTATTATTCTTATTATTCTTTATCATACTATTATTATTGTTAAAAATTTTAAAATAATGAACTAAATAATCATAATAAAAAACACTTTAGTGCTAAGTATGCATCTCATAGCAATTTGGAAGGATTTAATAGTACTTATTTTTTTTAATTAGCTTGACTAATTCTAAGCCAAACTTGACTTACTCTAGTTGGTATCTTAGATGTTAAGAAAAACAATATATTTAAAGCTTTAATTAGAAAAGCGCTTGATGTAAGTGTTTTGAAAATTTTGGAGGTGAAACTCTTAGGGTCATGTCTTGCTATTGTCAATATTAAGTAGTCCTTTGACAGGATTGACTAGTTCGATCGTGAGCTGGTCCTTTGACAGGTTTGATTCAATTCTAAAATTGCCTATAAGATTGAATCGATGAAATTGATTGTTTTAAAGAATCGATTGGTTTTAAAATTATTCAAAATTTGGTTGTATATTTTAGGATATTGCTAAAATAAAAAATAGATAAAATAATTTAAATAATATGTCGTAGAGTTTTATTTATTTTATATTTAAAATATTTAAAAATGAAGAATCCTAAATTAAAATATTATAATTTTAAATTGATATAATTATCATTATTATATTATTATTACAACCTTTTAATTAAATTTAAATAATTTTATTATTTATTATGTTATCAAATTGAACCTCTACCTCAATTTAGGTTGCATGATTGATTCCTGAACATCTCTTTCTTGCAAATTTATGATAAGATTTTCAAAATATTGCTTTTAGGTGTTGATGTATAGAATAAAAAATTGAGTGATAGATATGATAATTCCCTTAATTTTAAATAATTCAAAAGCAAATATGTTCCAAATAGAAATAAAGAAATTATATCTATATTTCATGAAGTCACATTAATCAATTATGATTTTAAAATCAGATTTGAGTTTCAACAAGTTTAATAGTGAAAATTCTCTAGCCGATTTGATCTAATGTCAAATTCACTTTTGAACAAAACTGATCAAAACTAAAGCTGAATATGTGAACTAGATAGATTTTTAAAAGACCATATCATTTTAATATTAACAAAAAAATTTATTTTGATTGAATGATTATAAAATATTTTAATTATAATTAACAAAATTGTTAAAATATTATATTTTTAAATTTTAATTTAGAATTATATTTAAAATATTTAAGAGAAAAATATCCCAAATTCAAATATTATATATTAAATTAGTAAAAATAATATTATTTCATCAATTAATATAGTTTTCATATCTATTATGTGAACCATTAAAACTTAAAACTCTCCTTGTTCTGGTACAAAGACCGATATGATTTTCAAAATTTTGGTTATTTATTACATCAAGATAAATTCAACGAAATAAACAAGAAATTAGATTAACAAGTATATATAAGCAATTTACCTAAATCCAGTAGAAATGCAAATAGAGCTATTACATAAACTACAAAAGCTAAAGCAAACTTTATTGTTGAAAAATCCTCTCTTTGATGATGATTCATTACTAAGCTAAATAAGTTGCCCCTATTTATTAAACTATAAATAACAAGATTTTAATAAATGCATCGTGAATAATAAAATAAGCATGCACCTTTATTCTAGTTATGTAATTGATATCCTCTAGTTAACAAGCTTAAAATGTTATTGCATCAATAAAAGAAATTCATATGTTAGCAAAAATTTTCAATAACATTATGATACCAATCATGTATATTGTAAACTTTATGACGGCACCTTTATGCTAATATCAATATATTCCGATATGATTATATGCGTATAGTTAATTTACAATGACACCAAGAAAATAAATAAATAAATAATTTAAACAAAAGTCTCACTAAAATCTAATACTTTTTTAGAACCTACTAGTCTGACTCTCTATTATTTAAAAGTGTTTAATACCAATTTACACATTATTATACAATTTTGAATATTTTAAACATTAAAAATAATAATTAGCAGGAGTATTAGAATTAGTACGGCTAACATGATTTTCATAATAAGATATTATTTATAGAAACTAAATTTATTTTATTCAATAACAATAATGTTCATGAAAAATAAGTTTGACCATTATTAGAATGAATTCAAACATAAATTCATATAATAGTAATGAAAATACAACTATCTCCATAATTTGATACTTCATTATGAACATTAAAATAAATCTACAAATATATACATACTAAATAATTGATTATCAAGGTAAGACTAGTAATACTATAAATATTTAAGAACACAAAAAAAAATAATAAAGATTATGCTCCTTAGAAAGAAAGGCATGTTTATCCCATAATAACTAACAATTATTTGTGAGACACAAAACTCTAGCCTGAATTGAAATCCTGCTAAGATGAAAAATCAACTAGAATGTTATACACATCAAGAATTCCTAACAAACTACATACATAAAAAAGGCATTTAAACTATACCTAATTAATACAAATTCAATTTAAGTAATATTAATTACCTTACTAATAGCCTGACTTAATTATGAATATTAAGGAATAAAATTATGATATTAAACTCCCTTATATACTTTATCTAAAAATTATATCTAAATTTAGGTTTATGGTTAAAGATAATATAATATACATATATCAATATGAGGAGGATAGCAACTTGAGTAACATGAATCAAGGAGGAGGATATACATTTTTTTTTCCTGAACTATACAGAAACTTTATGCATATTCTAGTTTATTTGATGCTCAATAGTTCGATCAAAGTTGAATCAATGTTGAATAAAATGACATAATAAATATTAAAAGTATTCAATATTGATATAGCTAAATGAAACAATAATATAAATATATAATAGTTATCTAATAAGAAATAAATAGAACAAGTACAAAAATAATATTTCTATTAATTATAAATTCAATTATCGGTATAAAAAATATTAAGAAATAATTATATGTGTGATATAAATCGAGATGTGTATATTAAATAAAAATATAATATATAAAAAATTGTAGTTTGTAATAAAAAAATAAATTTCAAATTTTAAAATTATTTTAAATTTTTATAAAATATATATATCATAAAAATATAATAATAACAACAACAACAACAACAACAACAACAAAAATAACAACAAATAAACAACAACAAATAACAACAACAACAACAATATAATAATAATAATAATAATAACAATAATATATAACATATATATATATATATATATATATATATATATATATATATATAATTTTTATAATAATTTTTATATTATAACATTTAAATTTATAAGAATATAGAGTTAAAAATTCAAATATTATTCTTATATTCTTTTGTATAAATGCCCTATAATTTTTTCAAAATTAAAATATAAGTGTAGTATTGAGTCCCACATCAAATAGATTTTACATTCTGTATATATTTAAAAAGAGATCCAAAGGGCCCCCCATATAAACTACTTAAGTGAGTACTTGATGGGCATATTATAATTTAATTTTGTTATATTTATATTAACAAAATAAGCTTTTTCAAATTTATATGAATGATTATTAAATAATTAAATTTAATTTATTAATAAATAATTATTAGCATTTAATATATATTTATTAAAAGATAATTATTTCATTAAATAATTTAAAATTGTGAATTAAGCATATATTGAATCTTTTCTTAAAGAACTCAGCTTATTTCATGGTTGAACCGATCCAATAGGTCAGGTATGCTTTTAACAACGTAGTAGGCGACCACTTGCTAATCAAAGAAAATATAAGGTTATTAACCTCTACATGCCACCTTTAAATGGGGGGTGTGCATTTGGTTTGTTTGGATGCTTAATTTTAAAAATCAATTGATTTTGGATTTCCAAAAAAAATTGGATCAAATTCACCAAACAAAGTGCAAAATTAAACAAACCAAATGACAATTTAGTTTGATTATTTTGATTTGATTTTGGATAAATTGAAGTTTACTATATTTAAAAATTATTTGTAAAATTTATATTCATTATGTAATTTTTTTTTATATAATGAACAAGTAATAAGCAAAATTATATATATATATATATATATATATATATATATGTATATATATATATATATGTATATATATATATATGTATATATGTATTATATATATATATTATTGTGTATATACATATATATTAATATATATATATTAATATATGTAATATGTATAATATATGTAATATAATAATAATATGTATATAATATATTAATATTATATATATTATATATGTTGTATGTATATATATACATATTATGTATAATATATACGTAATAATATATTGTAATAATATATTAACAACAATATATGTTATATATGTGTATATGTATATAATATGTAATAATAACAATATATAACATATATAATATGTAATATATATATATATATATAATGCAATATATATATATATATGTATATATATATATAATTAAAATAATAATTAGTTACTTTCATGCATTAAAAATATTAAATGTAATGAATGGGATGGATCATATCGAGTGCTAGAGAGATCTCCCATGCCTTCAAAGCATTTCCATCATTAATTGTGCGAAGTTAAAACAACTAAAAATAGTGCAATCATCCTCTCTTTCAAGTTTGCTTGTTCAGGGTTGCCCTAAACTATCAACATTGTATGGGCTCTTTAATTTTCATTACTTGAAAGCTAGAAATAAGAAAATGTTATAACCTCGTGATCTTTTTAGAAGATAGACTTCCCTCCAAATTGCATTCTGTGTGTTTCAAAGATTGTTGGAAGTTGATGACATCAATAACAGGTTTGTTGCACCTCCGTTCCCTTAAGAAATTGAAACTAAAAAGATGCCCAAAACATTTAACTTTGCTAAAAAAAATCTCAATTTATGGCCTCTTGTAGGACTAAGTAAGAAACAAATGAGTTGTGGTTACCATACTCGATACTTGCTATATGCACTCAACTTATGGCATCACTTGTTGTTGATTACAGAACTGTGGAGCATAGTTGTCGAATTCGCTGTCCTATTTATCATTATTACTGTCCTTTTTAGATCTGCTAAATCGAATGAATTTGCTTAACATATTATATGCATTGACGCATAAATCTATCTCTCTCTCTCTCTCTCTCTCTCTCTCTCTCTCTCTCTCTCTATATATATATATATATATATATATATATATATATATATATATATATATATATATATATATATATATATGTATATATATATATATATATTTAAATGTTAACTTTAAAAGTATAGTAAATAAGTATTTTAAGTAAGTAGTCTCTTCACTTTTTTATTTTAAATATGTTACATCAATAATTGAATAACAGCTTAATATTAATTGTGTTTGCACTATTTTATTTTTTTATTTTTCACAAAATATATATTTTTTATTTTATTACAAAAAAAATAGTTTAAGGTTTTAATAAATCTAATTATTTTTATGAGAAAGTCAAATGAGTTTATATTTGTATTAATTTATTACATATTTATTTAAGTTGTGTAATTATTTTAGAATATTTAAATTTTTTTAAGATATAGTATTATTACTTTATTTTAATGATTGTATGTATCTTATCTTCTTAATAATATCATAGGATGCGACTTTAAAGATTTGAAGGAGAGATAGCTTAAATGGGGTTTATTTTATTACATTATTATTATTATTATTATTATTATTATTATTATTATTATTATTATTATTAATATAATGATGAGAAAAATTATAAAATGAAATATAAATTTAGCTGCAATTAATGTATACATTGAATATTTAATTGGTGTTAATTTTAATTAATTTGGCTAATTCTTAGTTAGATTTGACTGCCGACTCTTACGATATTATGTAAAGTTTAATTATCAAAATGACGATGCAACAAAGAGTCTCATATTTGTCACATCACGTTATTATCAGTTAAATCATTTGAGATCAAATGTTTTTATGCTTATATTTATATTTCTTTTTATTACACTTTTTATATTATTTAAATTTAATATAAACATATTAATAATTATTTTAAAAATATAGTAAATAAATACACTTTTTCAAAAATAGAAAATAAAAATAAAAAATTTAATAAAATTGATCCCAAATAAGCCTAAAATATTTGGACTTTGTGTCAAGAGATTTTAAAAAAGATCATACTAGCCGCTCCATTTTTGAATTGATTATCCAACCGATTCTATATGAGTTCAAAATCATTTCTTCATAGAATAGGAGATTGAATCAATAAATTAGATCAAAATTTATAAAATTCCGCAATTCTAATATTAATCAAATTTAAACTTTGAATTTTAATAAAATGTCCAGAAATAAAATACTTAAATTAAAATGAGAAAATATTTAAATTTTATTTTTTTAAAATTTAATTTAAAATTATAATTAAAATATTTAAAATAAAATATCTCAAATTAAAAAAAGGGAATTTACATACATACCACAATTTATGCATTTACATATTTATCAAATTTATTTTATTATTAAATTATTATTATTATTTTTATATTGATTTTAAATGAAAATTATAAAATGAAATTAATCATTAGCCGACATTTAAATATATCGAGAAATTTTATAATTCAATGATTAGATTTTTATTTATCGACAAACGAAAAGAATAGTCAATATTATTTACTAAACATGGTCCTATAAATATCTTTATTACACTATCAATTATTACTTATAATAATATCTAATTTTTTTAATTAAATTACATTTAATAGATAAAAATATTTAATAAAATATATAAGCTAATAGTCATACAAAATTCATCATAAGCTCATATGGGCTACTACCAGGATTCCACCGGCCATATATTATTACTCAATATAATCACATGAGATCAAATACTCCAGAACTTATTAATTCTTCAAACTTTGAATTTTAATAATATTATAATAAAAATCTTTAAATATGTATAAATTTAAAAAATTATATTTAATTTTAAAATTATCCAAACAAAAAAGGGAAAAGAGATAACTAATTAACATCACTTTACACCAAACCAAACAGCCCCTTTATTATTACATCAAAAATACCACATTTGTTACTTTTTCCAAGTGAAATGTACCTTTTTATGTATAGGGAAAGTGTTATTTTTGTAAATATTAAAGGTTGGGTGTGAAATATGTAAATGTACAAGAATAGCGTGGTATGTATGTAAATTTCTCATTAAAATATTATATATAAAATGAATAAAATATTATTATTTTATCATTTCAATAATGAAAAAAATTATCCTATTTCACAATCTTTTAGATCTCCTCTCTTTCTCAAGAGTTTATTTGGTTGGATGCTTTGAAAATAAATATATTTCTATAATTCTAAAATAAATATATTTTTGATTGGAAAATTTGGAGCTTCATTAATCAAGAGATCGCGGGCAGTTTCATTCAAATCACAATTGTAAAAATCACTCTTAATTTATTCATTTATATGAAAGCAATAAATGCTCATCTTATTTATTTCACACATCATATATAATATTTTGATAGTTCTATAATTTGATGACATTTATTATTATTGTATAATATCATGTTTATTTCATAGTCCATACTGCCTTACAGTTATGATTTAAGAAATAAGAGCTTCTTATTGGGTTAGAAATATCAAACTTGTTCATTGTAATATATATATCATAATAAATTAAATTAAAGACATATATATATATATATATATATATATATATATATATATATATATATATATATATATATATATATATATATATCATTTTACTGTCCTTAAAATAAAACAGAAAGATAAAATATGTTCAGTCTTTACAGCTAAAGATGGGAAAAATTCTTATCTTTTTAGGGTGCTTAAAAAAGGAAGAGAGAATCTCTCTCATTATATCTTGCTCTCCATCTAATCTACGTATCCAAAACTATACAAAAAGAGAAAAAAAAAAGTCATATATATATAAACTTAAGATTATATCATTATTTTGACTATTATCTTGCTCATTAGGTGCACAAAAAAATGTGAATATACAATAATCTTATTTTATTTTATACGATTTGAAGACCTACATCATTTTCATAAGCACAGTGCAAAAAATCACTCCTCGTGTTATAAAGACACAAATCATATACACTTCTCATAAGTGTGGTTGGAAGGTCTTAGCACTGATTATGTAGCCTCCTACACGGAACGACTACGAAAGGCTATTGAATTTTAATTAATTTGACCACAAGGAATCGAACTTATAAAAATTTTAAATTTTGAAATATTGATTAATAAGAATAAAGTATTAAGTTAAGATAAAAATTGAATAAAAAGAGGAAAACACAGAAACACTTGAAAGATAGAACACTCGAGTAGGATTCTTCCTCTGAACTGAATGATAGAAGAACCTAAAATTCAAATCAGTATAATGTTATTCAATCACAATTTATGAAAATCTAAACCCCCATTAAATGATCATTCAAGAAAATTAATAATATATTAAATGACTATTCAAGAGAATGAGAAAAGTTGGGTGACTTTTATTTATAGAAGCACATTTTTCTATCTAATATGAATGCCTTCAAACATGCACAAATATCTTATTAATATGTATTTTTTATTTTATTATTGAGTGATTCTAATTAAAAGATTTAATAGTGTATATTGTTCTAAAGTCAATTGCATATCCATAGTTATCACATTGACATACATGCTAATAATTTAAAGATTTAAATGATGCTCCTTAGATACAATGGTGCTTAAAATCATCGCACCAAGATGCGTGTCATCAGCAAAATCTTCTAAATATTAATAATGCATGTATCAAGAGGCAATCCTAAAATTAAAATTAATCTATTTATGCATGTAAATAACAAGATGAACCATATATATGCATTATGAAGTAGCATCAACCCAAATCTAGTGCCTCAAAACGCATGTAAATGCTCAAAAATGATCTACATATTTTATGAGAAATTTCTCAAAGCTTAATTCAATTTCTTTGAAAGGCATGAAGTCCATCAAATTGCACAAAGATCAATTATGCTAGATTCCTGTATGAGCCCCAATAGTATATTAAAAGCTTAGAGCTAGTGTCTGAGGATGCTACGTGGGTTGACATCAAATGAATTCAAAGCTTTTTGCCTCTCAACCTTTTATGAAATGATAATTATTTTCAAGTAGACATATATTTTGTAGGCTTAATTTTTAGAGGTTGATACATATGCACATTGATAGTGGAATAGTTCACTTAAATATTAAGGTGGAAAGCCCCACAAAATCAATCTGATTCACCTCTTCATAAAGATCGAATTGACGGGATTAAGCTAGATATTTATTCACAAAAAAGAAGAATATTTGATTTCACATTTATACGTCCATCAATAATGTAATTGAAAAAACTTCAATTTTCATAAAGTTGAATTCTAAACCAAGTTGGAAATATAATATTATGTTTATAGATTCGATTCTTTGTTAAACATAGTTAACAAGGTCTCTAAGCCCAATAATGACTGTGTTGAATAAAGATTTTAAACGGATAGGATACTATCATTAGAATGCGATTGCAATTCCAAAGCAAATTAATCTAAATCAATTATCAATCTAATTGTTAAGTTTAAAAAGTTATTAAACTATAAATATTCAAATGAAATTCATAATGTATAAACTTAAAGCAAACTCTACTCAATCCATCTTCTACAATTATTTGTTGAAGGTGACAAGGGTTTTAAAAATAGGATAATTTCAATTATAAATTGCTTCTTTAGGTGATTTCTTTTAAGTTCCAAACAGCCCCTTAGACTCTATTGTTCAAAATGATGATGAAATAGATGAATTCAAGTTGGATGGTTGAAGTGGAGGAATTTTATTGCTCTGTATGTATAATCTCTCTAAATGCAATCAAAGTCATCACAAAAAACTAGACATATAAAAAAACTTTGTATTCATGAATTTATTAAATTTTATTAAAATGAAATTTTCATGATGAAGAAAATAAATAAATTTGACCAAGTAGTAAAAGTATTTGGCCTTTCAAATTCTTATTGACTTTGACAAATTAAATAAATTCAAATAGAAAGAATGGCAACGGACCAAGCTCTATTGATTTTACAATGTTTATTATTTATTCAAAAATTTTGTAGATTAATTTCTGTCATAATTTTTAAATTTTTTTAAAAATGAAGTTCTCACAATGACAGTATTAATAACTAAAAAATTTGAAGAAAAGTTTATAACTGATAATTAAGAATTTATTAGGGATCAATTTTATATTTTATTTTTAATTTTGTTGTTGATTCTTTTTAAATTTTTTTTTCTATTTGTGTTTTTTAACAGTTTCGTATTTTTGTTTATTTTTGAAATCAAATCAACTTATTTTTAAAAATAGTAAAATAAATTGTCAGGTGTTTTTTTTTTTTTAAAAGCTCTGCTTTCTGTGTGAACTGAAAAATAAAATTATCTATTATTTACTATATATGGCTGATTAAATTTAATATGTTGAGATTTTGAATACATTCAAATAAAATCTAACATTTCCTGAAATATAAAGTACTGTTTGTAATATATTATCATTATTTTAGAACTTTGAGAGAGAGAAAGAGAGAGAGAGAGAGAGAGAGAGAGCTGACTACTTCAGAAAATGGAAATTTTGTTTATAATTGCTAGTAGAGCACACTAATGTTTGGGATCAATTTTGCTTTATGTTTTTAATTTATGTTATGTTATTTTAAAATATATTTATTTAGTAGGCGCTTTTAATTTTTTTATTTTAAAAAATAAATCATATTATTTTTAAAATACTTATAACAATATTTGAATATTTTGAATATTTTAAAAATAATTATTACTATCAAATATATTTTATTTCAAATCAAAATATAAATAAATTAAATTAAAATTAAAAATAGAAAATAAAAGTATCACAAACAATTTGGTGCGAAATTATGAGCTTTACTTTAAACTTTTTCAAGATCACCAATTGAAAGTCTTACAAATAATTTATTTAAGGAACGATTAGAGTCTATTTGGAAATAATTTTATTTCATATTTTTAATTTTATTCTTACGTTATTTTTAAAATATGTTTATTTGATGTATTATTTAAACATTTTTATTTAAAACAAAGCACACTTTAAAAAAATACACAAAACATCCATTTAGTAATTACATTTTAACATCTATTAAATTTAAAATAAAATTGTAGTTTTGTTCTAATATCATCATGCTTATATTTGCTAGTCGAGAGCTAAAGCCCTGTGTGGGATCAATTTTATTTTGTATTTTTTAATGTTATTTTAAAAATATATTTATTTGATATATTTTTTTTTAATTTTTCAAAACAAATCACATTATTTTTAAAAATATTTAGAATAATTTTAGTTATTTTGAATATTTTAAAAAAATTTATTACCATAATATATATTTTATTTTAAATTAAAATATAATCAAAATAAAATAAAATAAATGTGATCCAAAAGGCCCTAAGAGCGAGGTAAATTTGGTGCGTAATGACACGTTTTATTTTAGACTTCTTTGAAGAACACCAACTGAAAGCCTTACAAGTAATTTATTTCAGGGCTTAGAGTCTGCTTAGAATCAGTTTTATTTTATATTTTTTTATTTGTATACTATTTTTTAAAAATATGTTTATTACATGCATTTTTTAAGCATTTTATTTTTTATTTTCAAAATAAAATACATTATTTTAAAAATACTCAAAATAGGTTTTTGAGTATTTTAAATACTTTTTAAAAACAACTACACATCAATTATATCTTATTTTAAATCAAAATTTAAATAAATAATATAAATAAAAAAATGAAAAGTGATCTCGTACAGCACCTTAATAGTACATCACATAAATAAAATTTTTGATTTGTAAAGTCTCGCCTTAAGTGTATGTATCTTTTCCAGGTCTAATTATATGATCTTTTAAAAAAAAAAATCCCAATCGATTCTACATAGATTCAAAATATTAATATATAAAATATTATTTAAACTTTATTAAAATAAAATTAATATTTATTGATTTTGATTAAATTTAAGTATTTATATCCGTTCCATAAATATTAATAACTAAATTATATATATACACTTAATAAATCACTTTATTTTATTTAACTTAATTTATTATTTATATATATATATATATATATATATATATATATATATATATATATATATATATATATATTAGACGATAATGCTTTTTTTTTACTCCTGATTATTTTTTTTTGTTTTCGACAATAATGATTTTGATTTGATTTTTTTTAAAATAATTTTTTTAGCTTTAACATATCTTTATATAATATCTTAAAATTAACGGGATATAATCTTATATATAATCTAATTATATAAATAGACTAATTTTAACTTGAAATAAATGTAAATTAAATTAAATTTAATTCAATTAGAATATTATACATATATACATGTAAAAAAATTTTGCTTTCAATTTTATTATTTATTTATTTAATACATTATATATATATATATATATATATATATATATATATATATATATATATATATATATATATATATATATATATATATATATATATATATATGAAAATAATAAATTTTTAAACAATAATGATTTGACATAAATAAATTTATGAATGTAACCAATTTTAGATTTTATTTTAATTTAAATTAAGTTAATTTACAAAATATTAGTAAAATGATTTTATCATTTATCTCCTCATAAAAATCATCAGCATACATTTATGTGTCGTCAATCTTGTAAGCTTTGCATAAAATAATGATAGAATAGGGATAAGCTACGTACCCAGCAGGAAAGAGAAGGGAATAGAAAAACTGTGACTATTCTAATATCATCACCTACTTTTAATACAGCGTAAAGGTTCATTTATAGTATAGTTGTATAAGGAGTATACGATCTGTCGTTGCTTAGAGAGTTGGTGAGCAGCTCAAGATGCAGTGTTCATGTTTATGCTCTGTGATGTCTGAGTACTGTCAGAGAGTGGAGAGAAGATGAGAATCAGTAGCTCCTGAATGTCGTGGTGGAGAGATGATTATGAGCCTCAACCAATGATCCGTGGTTGGATGGTGAGGTTTAAGTTGATAAATAGGTAGTGGCTTGGTGAGAATGTCTGCTATTTGTTCTTCCGTTGAAATGTGGCAATTTGTATTTCATTGTGCTATGTGATCGCGCACGAAATGGTAGTCGATCTCTATGTGTTTTGTCCCACGCGTGTAAGATGGGATTTGTGCGATTGCCATGGTTGAGGTGTTGTCACAGAGAGAGGCGAGCTTGAGTTATGGGGATCGAGTTCAAGAGCCAAGCGAATCCAGATTATGTCTGTGTAACGGCAAAGGCTCGATATTCTCGCGAGAAACGGTTTACGCTCCGTACTTTCCGGAGATGAGAGTGGATCCGAGGTGCAAGAGCGGTGGAGCCGACAGGTCGAA
Organism: Cymbidium sinense; assembly: GCA_021442155.1. NCBI lineage: Eukaryota > Viridiplantae > Streptophyta > Magnoliopsida > Asparagales > Orchidaceae > Cymbidium > Cymbidium sinense. The sequence continues at coordinate 263,033,828 of CM038215.1, forward strand.
TTACCGAAGTCGAGTAGGAGTGGAGAGTTAGATCTCAAGTGTGATTGGAAGGCCGTAAGTTCCGTTCCGTGAAGATAGCAATACTTTTTTAGGAGTTGATAGTGCAGGTAGAGGGGATTATGCATGTGTTGGCAGAGATGATTTACGCCGTGGCTATCGGATCGGGTGATTGTGAGAAATTGGAGGGAACCAACTAGTCGCCTATACTCGTGTGGGTCAGAGAAGGCTTCGGAGTTCTGTTGAGAGGTGGCTATCCGATTGGAGATTGGCGTTTGCGCGCTTTTGCAGGAGGCCATTCCGAGTTGTTCAGAATTTGTTGGCGGTTTGGGTGTAGGAGCTTGTTATCAATGTGGTTTATTTGGATGCCGAGGAAGGTGGAGATTTGGCCGAGGTCCTTCAGGTTGACTGCTGCCTTGAGTTGTTGAAGTATAGATGAAATGAGTTGAGGGTTATTTCCGATGATGAGTATATCGTCCACGTAAAGGAGGAGATAGATTCAGTTTCCGTTTGAGGTATATAGGGATAAGGCTGAATCGGCTGTACTAGTAGTGAACCCCTGGTGTTTAAGTTGTTCAGTGAATGTGGAGTACCATTGCCTGGGAGACTGCTTGAGTGATATGGCTTTCGAGTAGGCATACGTGGAAATTGAGTATCGGAGAAGCCTGGAGGTTGGGACATGTAAATGGTGTCGTGGAGAGAGCCATGAAGAAATGCATTGGAGACATCGAGTTGTTGAACTGGCCAATGATGATGAAGTGCTATTGTGAGTAGAAGACGGACGGTGAGCATTTTGGCTACTGGACTGAAGGTTTTAGAGTAGTGAATCCCATGTTCTTGTTTAAAGCCTTGGCGAGAAGCTTTGTAGCGGCTATGGCAACTGCTCGAGTGAAATTTGATTTTGTATGTCCATTTACACCGATTATGGTTTGATTGTTGGGTGGAGGAACGAGTGTCCGTGGCGTTGTTGGGCAAGGAATTCTCGGACATGGCTTTCATTCAAGATTGAGAGCTTGAGTATAGTATTCGATTGGAGTGTGGTAATGTTGAAGGTCGAATAGTATTTTGGGTTTCCAGTGACCTGTTTGAAGTCGTGTTTGCATTGGATGTTTAGGTGGAGGAGCTTGATGGGTTGGAGTTATGGTAACCGAGAGGTATGAGGTATATTGGGTGGGTGAGTTGAACCGGTTTTAGGGTGGTGAGTGAGTATATTCTCTAGGGGGAGTAATGGGTGTTAGCAGCAGTGGTGGAATGGGTGGGGTGGTAGTTTGTGGTTGTTGAGTTGATGAGTATGGGAAAAGGGCTTCTTGAAAGATGACATGACGAGAGATCAGAGTAGTAGTTGCAGCATTTATATCCTTGTGTGAGAGTAGCCGATGAATATGCAGTGGGGTGCTTTTGGAGATAATTTGTTAGTGTTTGGTAAATGGTAAAGAGGAAAGCATGAGGAGCCGAAGACTTTAAGATTGGTGTAGTCGGGTTTTGTTGAGAGCTTGATAGGGGATATGAGAGAGAGATTTAGTGGGAAGTTGATGAGATGGACAGGTGAGTGCCCGAACATGGAGATTGGAGGAGAGTTCTGTTACTTTGATAATATGTCTGTTTTCTAAGCAACCCCGCTTTGTTAGAGTGTATGGACAAGCTGATGAATGATGCGTGGTTGATAAGATAGGTTTGGAGTGCGGTGGATAAGAACTCACCTCCATTATCGCATCTAAGTATTTAACCGTGCTTGAGAAATGTGTTTGTATCATTTTGTGTAATTGTTGGAATTTAGATGATATGTTTTGTATTTCAAGGGAAACAACCAGGTAAAGCAAAATAGTAGTCACAATGTAACATAATATTTATATCCATGTAACGACGGAGTTGAGGATGGGCCCCATACATCGGAGTGAATTAAATCAAATGGGTGGTTAGTTCTAGTAACGGATTTTGTAAAAGCTAATTTATGGCTTTTGATCAATACGGCTGCAGAGGAGATTGATTTACGGAGGTGTCTGCTTTGAGTTGAGATAATTCGAGAGTGTCGTTGTTGGGGTGGAGCTGCCTGTGAGGTTCAAGATGTAGGCGGAGTGGAGTGCTTGGACTACGTGTGAGGAATGGAGTATAACCCGTTATTACATAACGTTAGGAGGAGGAGTTGTGTAGTCCGATCCTGATATGAAAACCATCAGTGTCGAAGGTAATAGAACAATTGTTATCGGCCGCAAGATTAGAAACAGAAATCAGATTGTGAGACAAATGAGGTGCGTGAAAAAGTTGGTATGAGCTTACTTGGGGAGTGAGAATTCCCCGCCTAAGGAAGTATGTCTCTGTCGGTCGAGTGGATTTGTGACCGGTGTTCGGTTGGATTGTGTAGTTCCTCCGTGTCGCAGGCAGGAGAGGCTCCCGAAAGTATCCATTCGAGGGTGTTGAGTAGTGTCGGCGAAGTGCTGAGGGTTTTAGAAGGATAGGTGGTGTCCACATACCAGAAAGCAGCTGAGTGACCCGCTTTTTGCATATTTGGCACGGAGAGATTCGAGTTGCGATAATTTGGTCGCCCTTGGTCCTGGTTGATTGTGGGGAGGAATTGAGTTGATGTTTGCTTTGGCCTTTGTGGTTGGATTTCCAGAATTTTCCTCGGGTGAGATGGAGTGCAGTGATGGAGGGGGTTAGTTCTTTTTCATGATCGTGGTAATGTTGATTTCTTCACTGTAGAGAGTAGAGATCGTCGATATTGATTGGGTCGAAGCGATAAATATTTTGAATGCATGATAGGTTGATGGTAAGCCATTCAGGTATAGAGGATAATATCTTCGATCCAAAGTGAGGCACAAATTTGGTCAATCGAGATTTACTGCTAGATATTGGGTCATCGCCTTGTCGCAAGACATATGTGGTGGAGTTCATTTTGAGTTGGATGACCGAACGGTTGGATGACCAAGTCTCTTTGTTAGAGTGATCCAGATGTCAATGTGTTTCTAAGTTGAGAACGTAGGGAAGGATGGATGGTGAAGAGTAGGGCGCAGAGAGGTTTTGGTCGATTAATTGCCACATATTGTAGTTTGGATTGGGTTGGGGTTGTCCATTGGTGTCTAGGGAATATTTAGAAGGACATGGAGAGGTACCTTCAAGAAAGCTGATGAATCCATTTGCTTGGAATAGTTTATGGATTTGTGAGCTCCATATGGCATAATTGTTAGCTGTGAGGATAGTATTTGCTACAGACTTCATGTTTCCTATGAGGAACTTGAGGGAGGGTGGAATAGTTAGTGTGTTGAAACTTTCTTGCTGTATATCCATTGTTCGGTCTGAGTGGGAAGAGGATTCTGACATTTCCGGCAGGGGTTACTGCTCTGATACCATGTAAGCTTTGCATAAAATAATGATAGAATAGGGATAAGCTACGCACGAAAGAGAAGGGAATAGAAAACTATGACTATTCTAATATCATCACCTACTTTTAATACGTAAAGGTTCATTTATAGTATAGTTGTAATGCTAAGGAGTATACAACTGCTGTTAGAGAGTTGGTTGTGAGCCGTGAGGTGTTCATGTTTATGCTCAGGATGTCCGAAAGTACTATCAGAGAGTGGAGAAAGATGGGAATCAGAATCGCTTTCTCCGAACGTCGGTGGAGAGATGATTGAGTTGGTTATGAAATCTCATGTAAGTGCTTTTACAATTTTGATTATACTTAATGTATTTTTGCTCCAATTAGTGAGAGATGTGCGATCAACATGCTCCTAGCAAATAGTGCTTCGGGCTCTAATTCAAAATTAAAATGGATCAACAGTAATATTTTGACAAATTAAGAAATTAATATATATATATATATATATATATATATATATATATATATATATATATATATATATATATATATATATATATATATATATATATTCTGAGTGGACCTGAAATAGTCGTGATAACTTTCTCACCTCATTGTTATAGGTTAGTTTATATCTTCAAATCACTGAGCTTTGAACAATAATAATCTCTGATCAAACTTGATGCATGAAGGGAAACTGCTCTAATGACAGGAGCATAAGTTCAGGACACTCATATAGCTTTATGTCTCTGAGGGAGAGGAGTTGTTGTAGACCAGGCAACCACATGAGCCTCATGAACTTGCTTATTAGCAAGTATTGAAGCTTGAATGGAAATCTTTGGATTGGTGACAACATGAATTGAGGGCACTTTATAATCTCCAACTTTTCAAGGAATTCCATCATTTGTAGTCTCGATAGGTACTTTAGAGCCTCGCAATTCCATATTTTCAACTGCCTTAGAGCAGACAAATTTTGGTACGGAGAAAATAACCTCAACTATCGACATGATCTAAGAAACAATGTACTTAGACTGCATAGAATCTATTCTTCTTGGACGAAAGCCTTTTGATAATAATTGCATATACGTAAAGCTTTTAAGGAGAGGTTCGCTAACTCATGGTAGAATTCAAAATCATTGTTGTGTCGTATAGTAAACTCCTCATTCTTAAATACTCGTAGTGAAGTAGCCAAAAAGATACTTGTTTAAATAGAAGGAAATAAAAAGAATGGATTTATAAAATTATGTGCATGGATGCAAGAAACTTAAAAAGAAAGAAATTCAAGCAATTTATGCTTTGATTTAAAATCAACTACCATTCTTTTTTTTTCTTATCCCCTCTTTTTTTTCTTATCATGTGATAGAAAATGATAATCACAAGAAAAGCAAATGATTTGAGGTAAACCTAAATAAATTCAAATCCATATCTCTGAATCATTCTATTAATCTAGGCAATCAGCCTTGACAACACTAGGTATGGTTGAAAGTTGTTCGCCTAAAGAGAGCTTTCGAGCATCTTTTTAGTTTCAACTCCTTAAGGGAACGGAGGTGCAATAGACCTGTTATTGATGTCGTCAGCTTCCAACAATCTTTGAAACACACATAATGCAACTTGGAGGGAAGTCTCTTTTCTAAATTGATCACAGGTTATAACATTTTCTTATTTCTAACTTTTCAAGTACAAGTAAATTACAAAGCCCGCAATGTTGATAGTTTAGGGCAATCCCAACAAGCAAACCAAAGTGAGGATGATTACACTACTTTTAGTTATTTTAACTTAACACAATAAATGATGAAAATGACTTAATTACAACATTCGATCACTTTATCAATTTGTCATCGATTTCTAAGCAATCAACATAAGAATGACTCATGTTTCAATATCACCACCTTTCCTTCGCAAAAGACTATGACCGATCCTTATCTAATCACTATTATATATATATATATATATATATATATATATATATTTCTTAAAAAAACAATTTTTATTTCATCAAGCCTGCACACTTTGATTTCTACAATAAATTCTAGAAGTAATCAAAGATGAGAATTCATAAACTTTACAACAACAACAACAATCCCACTAGGTGGTCTACATGAATCCTTCGCTCCATGTGTCCTATTATGTGTCAAATTCTCATTTAATTCAAGTATACTAAGATTTTTTTATACATCTTAACCAAGTCTTTTAGGTCTACCTCTACCTTTCTTAACATAAGGCAAATCTAATGCATCTACTCTAATCGTCATCTGGACGTGACGCTTTATGTGGCCAAACCATGGCGACTCTCCCTAATCTTATCTACCAGGAGCTACTCCAACTTTTTCTAACATACTCATTTTTGCATTCTATCTCTAAGAGTAAAGCCACTCATCCACTGAGCATCCTCATCTCGTAACACTTAACTTAGTCTTATGCTTCTCTTTTATTGGCCAACATTCGCACATAAGTCATTGCAGTCTTACCACCATCTTATAAAATTTTCCCTTAAGTTTAAGTGGAACTTTTCTATCACATAATAGCCGATGCATTCCTCCACTTCAACCAACCAACTTGAATTCTACTAATAACATCTCCATCTATTTCACCATCATTTTGAACAATAGAGCCTAAATATCAATCGCCACTCTTATTAATGACTTGATCACCTAAAGTCACAACACTATCACTAAAACTTCTACAACTAAAATTACACTCCATATATTCGCTTTTAGATCTACTTAAACAAAAGCCTTTAGACTCTAAAGTTGACCTCATAATTCAAGTTTTGTTGGACTCTCAGTCTTATCAACAAGAAGAATATCATCGAAAAGCATACACCAAGGTACATCTTCTTGTAAATGCCTCGTAAGAACATCCATAACTAAAGTAAAAGATAAGGGCTTAATGTTGATCCTTGATGTAATCCAACCGAAATAGGAAAATATTTTGTCAATCCTCCTTATGTTTGGACACAAGTAATGCTCTAGTATACATATCCTTGACTTGAATATAACCAATATTAACTCCTTCGTCTAGAACTCTCCAAAGAACATCTCTTGAGACTTTATCATAAGTTTTCTCTAAATCAATAAATATCATATGTATCCTTCTTACTTTCTATGCTTCTATCAAACCTCTTAACAAATGTATAGATCCATAGATCTACCGTCATGAAACCAAACATTGTGAGAAACTGATCACATCAACCTATGCTCACTTTCCCATAATTTTAATGTATCACATTAACTTAATTTTCTATAATTTGCAACTCTTGTATCACCTTATTCTTAAATATAACCAAACTCTTTCTCTCACTCATCGACATCTTTTAGTCTTTAGAATAACATTAAAAGATTTGTAAGATAAGAAATTCCTTGATCTCCTAAACATTTCCACACATCTATTGGAATATTATCCGTTCTACCGCTTTTCCACATTTCATTTTCTTTAAAGCTTCACCAACTTTGATTTACTAATCTGATAAAATGAAATTTCTATTTTGTTTAGGGTATTAAGGTTGCTAAAATCAATCATTCTCAGATCCTTCATTGAAAAGTTTATCAAAATACCTCATCCACCTATTTTCAATATCTTTTCTAAGAAAAGACTTTATTATTTCCATCCTTAATACCCCTCACTTGAACTATGTCTTTACTTCTCCCATCTCTTGCTTCAACTTATATATACATCTTTCACCTTCTTTCATCTAATCTATTGTATAATCACTAAAGTTAAATTTTTGATCATATATCGCTTTCTTAATCTCTACTGCACTTTCTATCTTTCCAATTCTCCTAATTTTTTACATCTAAACCAAGTTTTATAAAAAAAAAGTTTAAAATATTAAAAGATTCAAATTTTATTTTAATATTTTTAAAGTAAAATAAATTATTTTAAAATTTAAATAATTATTATTTTAATTCTTTAAAAATAAACAAATTGTTGTCATTTAAGGGCTTAGTTTTAATTGTAATTTTAGATGATTATTTTTGGATGTGAAATGGACTTTTTATTTTTGATTAAATAAAAGCTCTATCTTGTAATTTCTAACTTTTTTTCTCTATATGATGAGAATATTCTTAGAACTTCTATTATTTCTTAGGACATCTACATAATTTTTATGCATTTATATATCTAATACCTAAAATTTAATATTTACATACATTGCACTCAAATCTTTAACATAACATCAAAAATATCATTACTATTATATTTTTAAAGTGAATATTTTTTTTATGTAGGTAAAGTATTAAAATATAAATATCAAAATTTATATCAGATATGTAAATAAATCTATTAAAATCTTTCTGTTTTAAATCAATTTGTGAGGAGAGAAATAGGTCAAATATATTGCTCATCAAATCCACACTTTTTTAGGGCACTAATACTTTATGCTAATTTTCATTTTAAAATTAAAAATATATGCACCATCGCATTGTGTTTTACAAGCCAACATAAGGGTTTTTAAAATTTTTATTAATAACTTTAAGCATTTTATAGTCTAGCCTAATATGAAGAATGAGATTTTATTAATAACTTTGGGAGTGATGTTTTAAAATTTTAATTATACTTTTAAGCATTTTATTAGATGACTTATATTAATTTTCTTAGTCATAGATTTAATATTTAAATGATATAATAACCTTTGAATAATTATGCTCATTGGATTCTCTAATCAAAATGTTTATTTTTATTGCAAGCATGTAAAGTTAGAATAGCTTGATTATTTAATTAATATATCTAAATTTGCTAAAATTAGTTTATAAATATCATAAATTTAATTTCAAATTTTTTTTAATTATATATGGCATTAAAATTTGTGTCTAATTGATACATTTTTAGTGAAATATATTGAGTTAATAAATTTTAATGAATTTATAAATGACTTTAAATCAACTAAATAAACAAATCAATATAATTGCTCTTATTCAAATTTATGAAAGTAAAAAATTAAGTTAATTAAGAAAGAGGTAAAATAGTTGGTATTTTAAAATTTAGGTTTAATAATAATCCACAAACTTATCTTGCCCGCTAAGCCGATGCCTGTAATCCATAAGCAATATCCAAGAGACCAAAGATTTCGGATCCCGCCGCCCTGCCTCCCATCAGATTTAAATTCCAAAGTCAAATTTACTGGGACATTTGGGACCACAGGAGCGAACCTCTGCTGCATTAAACACCAGCGAGTGGGTCCCAATGTATGGTTCAATAAAATAGTGAAACGTGTTAAGATATCAGAGTTTTATTGGGCTAACCAGATCCATTCCTCGAAAGGTTCGAACGCGATTACGGTGGCGTCCAGTCTCGGCAGGTCCTTGGCGTTATAAGCACAAGAAAAGATTATGAATAAATTACAAAAAGTGAACGGATAAAGCAATTAAAATTTTACCATATGTCATCCTATTAGTCCCACATGGTTATGAATTAAAGAAATTTACTGATTCTACAAATACTATTTTTTTTTGCACAACATAAGCATAGTCTTATGGGTATAGAAATTAGAGATTTATAGAAATTTTTAGATTTAAGTATAGAATTTAAGATTAGATTTAGAATTTATAATTTAGGTTATATTACTGGTGTAACAGCTAATTAATTATACCTGATTTATAAGAATCTCTACAAAGTAGAATGTTCATAAACAGAAATATGCTTAAAAAAAAAAAAAAAAAATCCATAATTTATTAGGAATTTATGATTCACCAAATATATATATAAAATTTTTTTTTATAAAGTTGAATGATATTGTATTTGTTAATTAATTATATTAGAAGGATATTTTCATATTTTATTGTAATATGTGAAAGCAAACATCTCAACAACATTGATAAAAATTTGATCATATCTATAAATTTAATCTTGTTTTGATGGATGGTACCAAATTTTATTTTAGTACATTATTCATTGTATATCACATTGCCAAACCGATATTTATGTTGTTGTGTTAATGGATGACAAATAGAGGGAAACATGCATTTGTTGAAAAAAATTATTTCCTGCTTAGTGACCAATATCAGAACTTCTTACTGGTTGAAGGTGATTCCATTTTCCCCTTCATTTTGAGAATTCTTATACTAATGGAAATTCATGTTTCTTTTTGTGCTATGTTTCCCGGTTTCATTCATTTTATTCATTAATTAATGCATCTACTGTTTAACCTTCTGATATGGTATTTTGACATTGATAGCCACACTTTGCTTTTATTATTATAACAGATAAAACCTGATGGTTCTTGTTTGGTGATTTGGACTAATTTTAGTAAAATTATTGAAGTTGCAATGTCGCATAGATAATACTCCCTATCTTAAGCAGCATATAAAATTATGGTGCTAGAATATATTCTCATGTTGAATGAAGAAAAAAAATTAAAAAAAATACAAGATTGAGTGTGGCAAAATTATTTTTTGACCAATATAAGTTAAAATCATAATATTTTTAAAAGTAAATATTGCTTTTCACACTTATTCTCATACTCAATATATGGTGGAATCGTTTTGCAAATTAATAAATTTTATTTACATTTTAATAAAATTATTATTATTTAATTAATCTTAATGATTTGTATATGGATATATAATTGATTAATTTACTAATACAAAAAAGATCAAGAAGATGTTCGTGTTTAAAAATAAAAGGTTAATTTAATCAAATTAGCCAAAAAAAAATCAATAAATATTATTTTTAATTTTATTATATTTATATTAACAAAATAAACTTTTTAAAATTTATATGAATGATTATTAAATAATTAAATTTAATTTATTAATAAATAATTATTAGCATTTAATATATATTTATTAAAAAAGATAATTATTTCATTAAATAATTTAAAATTGTGAATTAGGAGCATATATTGAATCTTTTTCTTAAAATTGAGACCGACTCACTGCTTCGATGGCGAACCGGCTATTCATGGTTGAACCGATCCAATAGGTCAGGTATGCTTTTAACAACGTAAGTAAACCACTTGCTAATGTTATGTTATTAACCTATGCCACCTTTAAATGTGCATTTGGTTTTGTTTGGATGCTTAATTTTAAAATCAATTGATTTTGGATTTCCAAAAAAAATTGGATCAAAAACAAAGTGCAAAATTAAACAAACCAAATAACAATTTAGTTCGATTATTTTGATTTGATTTTGGATAAATTGAAGTTTACTATATTTAAAAATTATTTGTAAAATTTATATTCATTATGTAATTTTTTTTATATAATGAACAATGTAAATTATATATATACAATATATATATATATATATATATATATATATATATGTATATATATATATATATATAATTAAAATAATAATTAGTTACTTTCATGCATTAAAATATTAAATGTAATGAATGGGATGGATCATATGGAGTGCTAGAGAGATCTCCCATGCCTTCAAAGCATTTCCATCATTAATTGTGCTAAGTTAAAACAACTAAAAATAGTGCAATCATCCTCAAGTTTTGCTTGTTCAGGGTTGCCCTAAACTATCAACATTGTATGGGCTCTTTAATTTACTCGTACTTGAAAGCTAAAATAAGAAAATGTTATAACCTCGTGATCTTTTAGAAGATAGACTTTCCTCCAAATTGCATTCTGTGTTTCAAAGATTGTAAGTTGATGACATCAATATGTGTATGTTGCACCTCCGCTCCTTAAGAAATTGAAACTAAAAAGATGCCCAAAACATTTAACTTTGCTAAAAAAATCTCAATTTATGGCCTCTTGTAGGACTAAGTAAAACAAATGAGATGTTGGCCATACTAAACTGAAGCTATTGTATATGTTCACTCAACTTATTTATCATCAAAGCACTTGTTGATTACAAATGAAATAATAGAATTCGTATTTATCATTATTATCGCCCTTTTAGATCTAAAAATGAATTTGCTTAACATATTATATGACGCATAAATCTCTCTCTCTCTCTCTCTCTCTCTATATATATATATATATATATATATATATATATATATATATATATATATATATATATATATGCATTCACGTAAATGTTAACTTTAAAAGTATAGTAAATAAGTATTTTAAGTAAGTAGTCTCTTCACTTTTTATTTTAAATATGTTACATCAATAATTGAATAACAGCTTAATATTAATTGTGTTTGCACTATTTTATTTTTTTATTTTTCACAAAATATATATTTTTTATTTTATTACAAAAAAAATAGTTTAAGGTATTTAATAAATCTAATTATTTTTATGAGAAAGTCAAATGAGTTTATATTTGTATTAATTTATTACATATTTATTTAAGTTGTGTAATTATTTTAGAATATTTAAATTTTTTTAAGATATAGTATTATTACTTTATTTTAATGATTGTATGTATCTTATCTTCTTAATAATATCATAGGATGCCACTTTAAAGACTTGAAGGAGAGATAGCTTAATGGGGTTTATTTTTATTCATCCAAGTAAAGTTATGAGTAAATATATTATTATTATTTATTATTATTATTATTATTATTATTATTATTATAATGATGAGAAAAATTATAAAATGAAATAAGTTGTTTTATCTAATGACCCAAATTTGGGAAAGTAACGTATGCATAACGAAACCAAGCTTATGACCGCATGATTATGCATCAAACTGACTTAGAGTGTTAAAAGACACAAGTTATTGGCCTAACTCTAAGAAATTAAAATCCAAAGATTTTCAGCAATGGCTGAAAAAAACCTGTCAATCCAAACCATATAACAAAATTCCACAAAAACGATAATGAGCCCGATGATTCGACGTGGATTTGGAGGGAATTGGTCGGTTAAAAATATATAGAGAGAGCCATAATCATTCATTGGCAAAGACGGTGATCTCAGATCTTCTCGACGCATGATGCATCGATGAGAAGGCATCGCTCAAGACGATGACGAGGGTCGGTATTAGGTAACCGACGCATTCATATCTAACCGGTGGAAGTGGGTAGAATATTGGATTCACAAAGAGATGCTTTCAATTTCATCCGTAAAGAAGCGAAGGTCACGGATCGTAAGTGGTGATAGCAACGAATTAATATACTGTTCAAGGAAAGACAAGCGGACGTTGATGATGTTTGATGCGTCGATTGCTTGGTGAGTTTTTTTTTTTGGAGCAATGGTATGTCAGGTTGAATTTGATTGTTTTGGGATGTGATAATTTTGATACTAAATGTCGGCTCAATAAATATAATCTTGTTTGTGCCCCACTCGTTGGAGTGAATCATCATTGGCAAAACGCCTTATTCGAGTAGCCTTTTGTCTAAGAGACCATCGAGTCATTCACATGGTTATTCCGACATTTCTTCTGGTTGATGGGTGTGCATCCTATAACGATATTTACGATCAAGATCGCTATGGCGAGCTATCGAGAATGTACTACCGCGATAATGCGCATAGGTTGTGCCAATGGCATATCTCAAAGAAAGCCCCCTCCAAGGTCCATTGCTTTAGTAGTAACAAGAGAGTTCAAGGGTTATTCTATACATGCATGAGCAAATGTGGCACGAGGATGAGTTTGAGGATGCTTGGCCATGCTAGAGGAAGGCAATTTGCATGATCATGCTATCGAACTTTACAAAATTAAAGTAAATGGTCCACGCATTCAACAAAGATAAATTTTGTATGCATCTTGTCAACTCAGTGGAGGCCACAAATAGTCGGTGGTAAAACCAACAAATTCCGACAGATTGTTTCGGGATTGGAGAAGGTAATGGAAACATGGTGAAATGAACATGATGAAGACTTCAAGTGTATCCGAATTGTTCCTGTTGTTGAGTAGTCCAATTCTTAAGCAAGTCTTTGTTTTATCTGAGGAAGCTTTACTCTATGTTCAAGAAGAATTTTGAGTTGGGGATTATCTCGTTATCGCTTGGATGATAGCCCCATGGAGTACTTGAGGAACTTAGAGAAGAAGAATGCATCCAAAACCCGGATTGTCCACTTTGATGTGTCTCGTAGATATTTCTTGTAGTTGCCAAATTTGAAATGATGGGCATACTTTGTGCACACCGCAGAGTTCTTACCGGAATGATGTGCGATTCTAAGTACCTCCTCATGTGGTCTACCGAAAAGAGGGACATCTACGCCGATGGTTCATCAAGGTTAGTACACGGAAAGCGGAGATGGAACCGCATTATTTTCGTGAACAATATAAGTCGATATGCATATCAAATTAGCTCCAGCTCGTGGGTAATAAGATTGCGAGAATTACATGCTTGCATTCTTGCTAATTATCGATGAAGTGGACTCCGTAATAAGTGGGAATTCTCCACCGCTTGACATATCGCTTAAGAGGAAGAAGGCGACCACATCATCTAAGGATAAGGACAGAAGGATCCAATCAAGAGACGCCCAAATGGTGTTTCCAACGCAAGGCGGCTTATTGGGAGAAGTCCAAAAATCCACAAGTACTTACCCTACTTGCCTCCTCAAGTTGCTATTACTTATAGTTCAGTAAATATTTAATTCATTATTTTCTTGTCTTAGAATTCAAAGTGAAGTCCAGAGTGTCAGAACTGCGTCTCCAGCCTTATATGCCCCGTGCTTTTCATTTTAGAATATTTCACATTGATGTCGCCAAACATTCATCCATTACTAAGATGTTGTATCATTACTACGATGTTGTATCACGAATTCGTTCGACCTCATCAATCAACCAATACGGGGTTACACTGTTTGATGGATATTATTACAAGCGACATTTTGATTCATGATATTATCCAAGAAGGCATTTTTTTAATTTCATTTTTCTCATTTTAGTCATAATGCTTGTATTTTTTTTTCTGTTCATTTCATAACTTTAGTAAAGTCTTGAAACCTGCAACTGCACCAATAAAAGTTACTTAAAATTTTAGATGTTATTGTCATCTTAATTGGACCATCTAAAACTGTGTTTCTATTTTATGTTTTATTGTGTTATGAAAACTATGCACATAAACAAATTTAGGCTTTAATTTATAATAATAGATAATTGTTTACTCATTTTTTATTTATATACTAAACTATTTAATATCATATCTTAAAAATATATTTTTATACCAAGTAACAGCTAACATGTTTCTAAAATTTAATTAGAGTGTGCATTGGATTTGTTTTATCTGCTGACGAGATGATTTCAGAATTAAAATTCAGAAAATTAAATTTTTGATTTTAATAATACAAATTTAGAAAAAATTAAATGATGATTAGTAAATGAGAAATTAAAAATAGGTAATTATTATTATATAAAATATTGATTTTTTGTTTTTTGATTTAATTAATAATCATTAAAAGCTTGTACTAAAAAAAAAAAGAAACAATTGCAAGCTTGTACTCAGAAGAATAATCATTAAAAGCTTCTATTGGAGTTACTCTATAAATAAAAGATTTTGGTATGAACCAAAGCAAAAAGTGCAAGAATCATCATTGTGATTGAACAATGAATTTATGGATTAAAAAAAGGATTACGAATAAAAGCTTGTACCCAAAAACAATATATATATATTCATCTGAGTAAAATAATCAATAAATAAAAATAGTATATATATATATACTTTATGTTACAAAATATATTAAGTAAACAAAAACAGAGAAATTAAGTAATCTCAGATGGCCTCTTAAATATTTTTTTATTTTATAAGCATAGAGAGCTTCCAAAAGCTTTAAAAAAATACATAAAGGTGTATACAGAGATACAAAGAGAGGTATAGGGTTAGGTTGTGAGAGTACAGTGAGACAGGCATGTGAGAAGAGGGCACAGAGGTACAGAGTAGATACAGAGGCACAGAGTACAGAGGCAGAGGTACAGATACCTAAATCTCCTAAGAATAGCCACCTCATTGCGGTTGGGATTTAGTTAATGATCCGAACAACCAGCTACAAATTGAAACAAAACCTAAGAGAGTAAATATAAAACTAAAATTAGAACCACCTCATTGCTTCTTGGGATTTAGTTACCATGATCCCAACAACCGTGCTACGAAAGTGAAACAAAATGAAAAAAATCATCTATTCTCAAAAGCTGCTTCCTCAAAATGCAAATGAACATGCCTAAACAGAATGTGCTGTTGCATAGACCCCAACTGAATTATCCCTACCTAAACCCACTGAAATAACAGAATGAATACATAAATACCTAAACAGAATGTGCTGTACAGAGAACAACTCAAGCATCCAAATTTTATTTAAGTATTTTTTGAGGCTAAGCAAAAAATCGCATAAACAAAGTCGGCCCTAAATCTATTCATCTTTTGTCCCGGTTGAGCTCCAAGATCATTGGCTTCTCGATGCCTCCATGTATTTGTAAATGAACATGCCGCAATGACACTATTGACTGACGGCAACCCGCCACCGCTTCAACCGCCATTTGAATTGGTTCTAAATAATGGCCGATATCCCGAGCCGGAACTTAATCGCATTGTGAAGATGGATAAGGTATTAGTTAGATCCCGTGAGAACCCACAAGAAGAGTGCATACCATTTCCGAATGGCTTTATGTGTCGGTTTGGCAATGAGAAATGAATAACATGCCAAGCTTGATATTACCGACAAGAAGTGTCCTCCGATTATGGATAACGAGGAGTACACCGGATGCACGTCTGCATAGATATACATCTTGCTTTTAGCAAGCCATCATATAATTGCAGGGATGCAAGATAACATCTATAAGTCACGCATACGACATGGATATCAAGAATGAATTGTAACTACTAATTTTAGGAGTAACTCACCCAATGTAAGCATGAAATATAAAGGAATGGGACATACAATCCGGCACGTGAGTACTTCTCGCCCAAGATATGAACGATCGACGCGTATCCGGGATACATTCATCAAGAATTGTCGCTCGCAAATAATAATATTTCCAAAGCAAATCAGATTCTCGCATTATCGGAACATTTGTTTTGTAATTTATTGAGCGAGAATTTAATAAGTAGTTGACCGTTATGACATTTGAATCTGTGTGAAAAGGATGAAGATGCCGTGTGACTTACTTGTCCTGGAATCGACACCACGGCCCTACGAGTTGTAGCATCGAGGCATGCCATCTGGATGGGAAGTGCACGCCGCCGCTTCTACTTAATATAATTATTTAAAAAAAATAAGAAGCTATAACCATTGTCATCTAAAGCTCGAGAATCAGAACTTCTGCTTACCTCGGACTGGTGCTCCTCCACAACTACGATAGCCTTTGATGGCTCATCAGAGGAAATCGGCTCGCCGACGCCAGCCTGCGAACTCAGAAAGGTGAAACCGCTAAACTGGTCATCTATTGTATCACATTATTCATGAAATTAACGTAATACCACGCCAGTTGGGTAGAGGGCAAATCGTAACTCTTAAATGCACGCTTGTGAACGAGAGAACACTGATTTCCTCTTCCTCATCCGCCTTCACCCGACGTAAGGGCCAATGAATGAGTTGTATGCTGGGAGCCTCTCCTTGCCGCCTCGAGGAACTTCTCAAGACTCCACCCAGGGCTTTCACCATAGAGGTCTCCACTTCTGCAGTCGTGTTGGTAGCCTCCAATGGAGAAGCCCCAATGACCTCTCCGAGAAGATACCCTGGTCTCCTCTCAGAAGGTGTTCCACCTTGGGATGGAAGCACTCTTCTGCGCAACGCATTCTCAATAGTAAGAACGTGCATCAATGCCATCCAACCTCTCTGTCACCGCATGGTAGATGCCACAACTTCCCTCAACTCAAACCCGCAAATAACCTATTAGATCCTTCCGATTGGGGGTAGTAGCAGAGGCAAGCTGAGACACCGGTGGGGAATATTTGAGAGATATAATGGGAATCGAGCAAAGAATGACTGACCGCTGGATGGATGGGCGTCAAGCTCGCTGGGAAGTTTCATGGGAGGGAGGATGATTCAATGAGCGGTCTCCTCTTCCGATAACTCCTCCGGTGTAAGGACTGTGTTAAAGATAGATATGACCCTAAACAACATAGGTAAATGCATTACTACACCAAATGAATGAACATAACTAATGTCAACGGTCTCCTTTCAAATCGTCAAGGCAACGTCAGAACTTTATTTTAGCCAACATATAATGGCGTGCAGAAATGGCGGCTAATGCTAATAATGTTTCTCACCATGCATCTACAAGAAACATTTATACGTTAACTTGCTCACATCAAGTAAAACATAATCGACGGGTCGAACATACCATAAGAAGAGGGACAAGTCACTCATAGCCGTTGTGTGTATCTTTGTTGTAATGCCATTGAATTATGACACTAAGAAGGCCCAAATGGCTTCAGCCCAATTGTACTCAGCAAATTTGTCAACATTATCTGATAGGCAATTAAACTAAGCTACTCTATAGTGATATAAAAAATAAATTTGAAATAAGAAAACGATGTACAATCAAGACAAAGTGTGCCACGGCAACGAAGCTATCCGATTGCTCGAGCTTATTCTTATAATCTACGAACTATCGTGATATGGGATTTCGCCATAAAACTTTTTCCCCTTTGTTTGGCATCCCCAGGAGCATGCTACTTCATCCAGGGTGAAAGAAATGCACTGCCCACCCAATAAAAAGGCTTGTTGTCCGATGTCCCAAAGAGGTTATGGCAATAGTTGCGCAGTCGTGCACTGACAATTGGTTCGTGTGGCGCTTCAATATTTAGTCACTTCACTAGTGAAGTATGATATTATCAAATAATGATCGATGGCACTCGATCTTGGCGCGTTATCCTTTTGCGTATCAACTTCAAAAAAATAAAGTCAAGGTAATCAATATTAACAACATAATTGATTGCAAAGCACCTTAATATCGAGGGTACGAGTGCAGGTATGAGGCAGAGTGTGGGTACGAGGTACAGA
The DNA here is from genome assembly GCA_021442155.1 of Cymbidium sinense. Classification (NCBI taxonomy): domain Eukaryota; kingdom Viridiplantae; phylum Streptophyta; class Magnoliopsida; order Asparagales; family Orchidaceae; genus Cymbidium; species Cymbidium sinense. Next base: position 263,051,933 of record CM038215.1, read on the forward strand.
GGCGCATGCGACAAAATTGAGATTACAAAACAAACATCAAAATTAGCTTCCAAACAACCTCTAATCTACCGTGGAAAAGGCTTAACATTGTCTCAATAACCGCCAACAATCAACAAAAATACCCAAAATCGCCTCTAATGTCGAGAGGGAGAAAGTACAGGCAGTGAGTGCAGATACAGGGCAGATTCATTTTCTCCAAACACATCCAAACCGGCAAAACACACTTTCCCAATTATTCAAAATAGATTCTAGCCATAGATGCCCTCCAAACGGACAAAATGGACCAAAAAAAAATAATCTCAAGAAAGTACGAGGTACTGGTGGGGGATATAGAGGTACGATTCATTTTCTCCATAACACATCCAAACCGCAAAAACACACCTTCCCAATTATTCAAAATGAATTCTAGCCATAGTATGCCCTCCAAACGGGACAAAAAAATAAAAAATGTAAAATCTCAAGAAAGTATAGAGGTAAGTGAGGCAGTGAGTACGTGGAGTGAGGGTGATTCATTTTCTCCACGTAACATATCCAAACCGCAAAACACACCTTCCCAATTATTCAAAATGGATTTTAGCCATAGTCCTCCAAACGGGACAAAATGGAAAAAAAATGCAAAATCTCAAGAAAGTGTATAAGAGAGTGCAGGTGCAGGGGGGATATGAGGGTACATTCATTTTCTCCACATAACACATCCAAACCGTAAAAAACACACCTTCCCATTTATTCAAACGATTACTAAGTATCTCCAAACGGGACAAAATGGGTGAAAAAAATGCAAAATCTCAAGAAAGTGCTGAGGTGCAGATATGAGGACAGTGAGTACATATTCATTTTCTCCACAGAACACATCCAAATCGGCAAAACACACCTTCCCAATTATTCAAAACGGATTCTAGCCATAGTATGCCCTCCAAACGGGACAAAATGGACTGAAAAAAATGTAAAATCTCAAGAAAGTATAGAGGTACAGAGGTACAGGGATACAGAGGGTACAGATTCATTTTCTCCATAGAACATATCCAAACCGGCAAAACACATCTTCCCAATTATTCATAACGGATTACAGATGCCCTCCAAACGACAAAATCAAAAAAATGCAAAATCTCAAGAAAGTATAGAGAGGTACGATGCAGTGCAGGATATACAGATTCATTTTCTCCAATAACACATCCAAACCCAAACAAGCATCAAAATTAGCTTCCAAACAACCTCTAATCTACTTTCGGAGAAAAGCGAACATTGTCTCAATAACTCGAAAATCAATCAAAAAATAACCCAAAATCATCTCTAATGTCGAGAGTGCAGAGATGAGTGTACAAAATCAACAAAAGTAGCCATATAAAATCAAAGGACCATAAATAAACCTAAACACGTATTGATGGATTGTAATGGACAAAGACGAGAAAACCCTAAAATCTTCAAAGTTCAAGAATACGTGTAGAATATCACCTTTGAAATTCGCTAAGCTCCAAGCCTGATCGAACGGGTTGGCGACACGGAGCTCAGAAATTCTCTTCGAAGTCGATACGATATAAAGAATAACGACGAGTAGATATTTTGTTCCCGCGTTTAGAGATAAATCGGTCGGGTCGGCCGCTAAACTAAAAAATAGCGCCTTTACTACGCCATTTTTTTGAACTTAAGCACGCGCATTGGAGTCCTGCACGTAAACCTACGTGCGGACTCCGGATGTAATATTTTCCCCAAGAAATCTTACTTGGGCTCCAAGCTATTCTTTTAGCATATTAAAATTAAAATAAAAAAATATAATAATTAAAGCCTATTCAATAATACAATAATTTTTTAATGAGCAATGTGACATGACAATATAATGAATTAATTATAATTTATTAGAGAAGCGGAGTAAGTGAGAAGACGGAACAAAATAATATTTTATTAATTAAAAAAATCATCCTATTTCACAATCGTTTAGATGCGCTCTCTCTCTCTCTCAAGAGATTATTTGCTAAAATGTTAAATTTTTGTTCTTAGATATGTAAATGCATATGAATTATGTGACATACATGCAAATCTTGAGAATTTTTTTAATGTTTGTGATGCTTAATCTTTATATTATTTTGATGAAATTTAATGATATTATTTTGATAAAATTAGATATATTTACTAGCAAATATTTTAGTACTCTAATTTTCCAAAATATATTAAATAAATTGATGAATTAAATAATTTATTTAATAAATCAAAATTCTAATGAAATTAAAATGAATTTATAATTTTTTAATTCATTTACATTTATTTAAGTTGTGTTCTTATTTTATAATTCTTTTAATTTTTAAGATATAATATTCTAATATTCAGTTCAAATTATTTATAGAAATAAATTCATTTTTTTATTCTACTCTATTTTCAAATAATTTTTTTTAAATGTCTACATTTTACTTTCTTTAAAAATAATATTTACTAAATTCAAGCTAATAATTTATATATGAATATTTTATAAATAATTTAAAGAATTTGTATAAATTTAAATATATTTTTAATTTTAAGTGTACTTGAAATAAAAAATATTTAAAATATAATATTATTTATGAATATCTCTTTTATATAGAGAAGTAAAATTTTAAAGTAAAATCTTGTAATATACTTTGTATGATTTGATCGATATTATGATTAATTTAGTTTATGCTCATTATAATAATAAAAATTTATATAAAATTTTTATAAAAATATTTACATTGTATATTTCATTAAATTTAATATATAAATGTGATTATTTAATATATTTAAAAATATATTTATTTTTTATAATTAGGATTGATTCATCAATTAAATTGGTGATTCTATCTCAGTAGCTATAAATTTTTAAAATTTTAGGAAAAAAAAAATAATCTTAAGTGTTGTATTAAATAAGAAAAATAATTGAGGGATGTGATTCAAATTTGACATTGCAAAAGAGAAAATCAAATATCTAAGGTGATGTTTCGAATCAATTTTATTTCGTGTTTTTATTTTTATTTTTATATTATTTTTAAAAATAAATTTATTTGAAGTATTTTTTATCTTTTTTTTTATTTTTTATTTTTAAAAATAAAAAATATTTTAAAATATTCAAAATAGTTTTAGATATTTTATATATATATTTAAAAATAACAATTACAATTAAATAGATATTACTTTTAAATAAATAAACAAAATAAAATATGAGAGAAAATGAGTGAATGTGTTCTCTTTCATTCTCAGTCTATCTCTTATTTCCACTATAATTATACTTTTTATATTTACATCACCATTCACCACTACCGAATACTCTCCCCATAGCTTTTCTTGCCGTGCTTTTACTTTATGAAAGAACGATGATAAGGATGCCGATTAGAAATGCATTCATTTTAGAGACAGATTAAACAGAATTCTACCATATTAGATGCTGCTTCGGAAAATTGGAACTTGGTAAAGCTGCCTTCCCTCATCACCTTTTTATTTTCAGTTCTGATTTCGTCTCTGTGAGTATGATTTGTGATTTCTCGGGTAGAGCAGAAATACCTTTTTTTTTTTTTTTTTTTCTTATTTTCTGTTTTGTTTTGTTTTTTTGGCCAGATTATCAGTGTGTTCTTTGCGCAGAAATCAACAAGAATCAGAAGGCAGAGAGGAGCCAATATTTATAACAATTGATCAGTTTTAGCTTCTGATCTGTGCTCGAATTTAACCAAAATGATTTCATTTATCTTTTCCTAATATCAGTGAGGTCTCAAAAAATTACTTTTTATCAAACGGATCGGCTTTCAGCTGCAAAAGGTAGTTTAAAGGAATTTTGTTCCAAAGATAACTCACAAATCTCGTTGTAATAAGATGGAATTTTATATCTAATTGTAGAACTTGATGATGACAAAAAATTTGATCTTAATCTTTCGAGGAAGCCATGGCCGATATTATTGCAATGATCAGCCGATTGGCAAAGTCAGGACTGTCGGAAATGTTTAGCCGAGCATCATCCTTTTTGGATGGGTCTGCTTCTTCATCAATGGAACCTATACGACCAAGTGACATGGATGACTTCCAGAGGATAAACAGAATGATGTCGAGGATTGAAGTAGTGCTAGAAGATGCTGAGGAGAGAGGTACAAGATAGATCTGTGAAATTTTGGCTTTGGAGCTTAGACTCCTGGCTTATGATATTGATGATATAGTCGATGAGTATGAGTGCAGGTGTTGAGAGCTCGGATGGAGTCCGGAGCTGCGAAGAGGTCTACCACTGTGGCAAGAGTAAGCGAGGCTACGATGACCATCATCATGATGGAGGCAACAAAGGGAAGGTCGTAATTTATTAATATCCTCATCATCTCAAGTTCCAACAATTTCGATGGTATGGTAGCTAAGGAAGATTCGGGAAAGATTCGATGAGATTGAAAGGGATCGAAAGGCACTTCGATTAAGAGAGGAAGATGGAGCGAGGCGATCTGATGCTCCACAAAGGTCTCGACCTACCGGTTCTCTTGTTCATGAATCAAGTATATTTGGGAGAGAAGGCGACAAGAAGAAGTTAATGGAGCAATTGCTCTCAGACTCGGAGTCCAGCAACAACATTGCAGGTAACAATAAAATTACAGTCATTCCTATAGTGGGCATGGGTGGTGCGGGGAAGACAACGCTAGCCCAACTCATCTATCATGATCCTAAAATTCGTGACCATTTTGATCTTGAGCATGGATCTATGTTTCGAGGACTTGATCTTCGGGATTAACCGAGAAAGATATATGAATCCATAACGGGAATCATGTCGAGAATGTTGGACTCGATCAACTTCAAGATTCCATAAAGAAAGAACTGGTGAAATTTAAAAGGACATTTTTGGTGTTAGATGATGTGTGGAATGAGAAACAACTTCTATGGGACGACTTCAAAGTCCCGTTTCTCGATGCCGGCATTGTGAGTATCTTGACGACGACTCGGAATAGAAATGTTGCAGATGTCATGAGGACTATTGAATTCTTTTGCTTGGATTCTCTTTCCGAAGAAGCAGGTTGGCAATTATTCTAGCAACGTGCATTATGTGATGATGATAAGTTGATGGAGATTGGTCGCAAAATTGTAGAGAAGTGCGGTCGGTTACCTTTGGCAGTAAAATTACTTGGAAGCCATCTTCGATTCGAAAGAGATGAAGATAAGTGGATGAGCATCTTAGAAAGTAATCTCTGAGACTTAGATCCAGGGAAAAACGAAATTCTTCCTTCTCTTAGACTGAGTTATCAAAGGATGCCGATTCACTTGAAACCATGCTTTAGGTATTGTGCCATTTTTTCTAAAGAAGCGATGCCTAACAAGAATCTCCTTGTGTGGATGTGGATAGTACAGGGCTATATCCAACCGAAAATAGCTGGCAAAACTATTTAGTAGACAGGAAGAGAGTACTTGGATGAACTTTGTGAGAGATCATTCTTTCAAGTAACAGAAGACAAGGACTTTGTTACAATGCATGACTTGATTTTGATCTAGCGCTTTTATTTCTTCGAAGAGTCCATTGTAATAAAATTCGATGGTGGTGACAAGCAAGATAAATGCATCCCAAACAATATTCGCCACTTAGCTATACATCATCAATGGACATATACAAATGATGATGGCTCTTTGTTGTTCTCATTTCTTAGCACACAGTTTGCTCTTAGTTCTACATTTTATTATGATGGACTATTTTGTAGAATTGGTGATTTACAATTTCTTGCACGATACGCGTACTTCATATTCAAGGTGTAACATTTGACAAGTCTAAATATATTGGGTCGATTGCCTCGTTGAAGCATTTACGCTATCTTCACTTCTTATTTTATAATTCATGAAGAAGAATGTGATATGGTAAACTTATTCAATTCATTTTTCAACATTTATAACTTGCAAGTATTGTATTTGAATTCATATCCTATAAAGTTACTTGGAAGCATCAACAAGCTTATCAACCTACATTTGATTTTTTACCATATGGTTCTTTCATTCCATGTGGTATAAGCAAGTTAACTAACCTCCGAGTTTAAAAACATGTAACTGTCAGGATGGTGGATTAAGTGAGATAGAAGGCTTGGAAAGTCTTACAGGGGAGCTTGTATAAGAATTTATGTTATGTAACTAATGTTGAGAGTGTCAAGAAGGCAAGTTTTAATAAGAAGAAGCTCATTTGGAAACTTATCTTAAATATTGGAATCAACTGATGTTGAAAGGTTTTGATGTTGAAATAAACAGCAAAGGCAGGAAAAGCAGAGCATACTTGAGGCATTCAAACAACCTTAAGGAATTAGAGTTAAATAATTACCTGGAATCCAATTCCCATTGTGGCTTGGTGATCCCTCACTCTAAGTTGCGACATATAACGCTTTGTAAATGTAATGAATGGGATGGATCATGTGGATTGTTGGATAGAGTTCTCCCATGTCTTCAAAGCATTTCCATCAGTTTTGTGCTAAATTAAAAGAAATAAAGCTAGTGCAATCATCCTCACTTAGAAGTTTGTTTATAGAAGAATGTCGTGAACTATCAACATTGCAAGTGCTCAATTTGTTGTGGATGCTTAAACAATTAGATATACATGGATGTAGGAAGCTAACAACAATAACCGGTCTGAACCTTCATTCCCTTGAGAAGTTGAAACTAGTCCAATGCTTGAAACTTCAACTCTCTTCTGAACAACTTCCATCTATAGCTGTTGAGGTTATGGATTGCCCTCAATTAGAAGAATGGTGCCGACACGATTCAAATTTGTTGAGGTGCACTTATTTTTCTTGTGAATAGCATTGCTTTTATTAGTTAATAGTAAAAAGAAGTAACGCCAAGAAAAGAAATGGATAAACGTGATTGATTTGAAATCAAACCACAAATTGCATGAATTTCTTTTTTATATATATTTCTTGCATTTTTTTCTTATACTTATTTCCTTCATTTTAAATAAGGATCTCTTTCGTTTCTTCCTTACAACAGAAAGTATCTAAGATCGAAAAGTACATTATACAAGGCCAGAACTTGAATCATGGCTTACTTAGCTTCATCTCTTTAAAAACTTTATGTATACACTATGCTAGTGTAGAACATTTCCCCAGATATGAATGGATTCCATGCAGTTTGAATACCTTGCATCTTGGATCATCTAATTATTATTCGAGGTTCTTTCCTCCATACCAAAATTTGTCCGCATTGAGGGAATTGAGAATATGGGATTGCAAGTTTCTCAAACATCTACCAGGAATACAGCTGATGGAATTCCTTGAAAAATTAGTGATTATAAAGTGCCCTGAATTCATGCTATCACCAGTTCAAAGATTGCCATCCAAGCTTCAATATTTGCTGCTATGCAATTGCCCTAAGCTCATGTGGTTGCCTGGTCTACAACAACTTCTCTCCCTCAAAGATCTAAAGCTATATCATTGTTGTGAACTTATGCTTCTGCCACCAGAACAGCTTCCCTTCATGCATCAGGTTCAGTTGGAGATTGTTAATTGTCCAAAGCTCAAAGAGTGGTGCCGAAGATATAATCTAAGCTGTAACAAGAAGGTGAGAAAGTTATCACGACTATTTCGGGTCCACTCAAAAAATATAGTCCGATTTCTTAATTTGTCAAAATATCACTACTAACCTATTTTAATTACGAGCCCCTCAAAGCGCTATTTATTAAGAGCAGGCAGCAGATCAACTCATGGCTTGAGGAAGCATCTGTACCCTTTGTTGAAAACTTGTGTGTTTTGGACTATGATATAGATTATCTTAATACAGCTGAATGGCCTACTTTTCTACTTCTGGGCTTCTACGTTTGCTCCTCTGTCCATCTAAAGCGTATCAATTTTAGCTCCAACTTTATTAGACTTAAGCAACTCAGGATATGGAACTGCCCCCATCTCGAAAACCTTGTTGGAATATCTCTCCTCCTCTCTTTGCAAGACATGGATATAAGCAACTGTCCAAATCTACTTTCTACATTTTTCAAACTTCCCAGCCTTCAGTCCTTGGCCGTTGATAGATGCAACAAGATCCCATCTTTGAACTTAGTGAGAACGGATCTATCTTCACTTGAGATTTCCAGTTGCACAAGTATAACATTTCTTGAACCGACAGCCTCGCTCCGTTTCTTGAAAATAAGCAGCTATCCTGAACTCCCTTTCTTGAAAATAAGCAGCTGTCCTAAATGAATCAAAATCAAGTGTGTAAAAAATAAATAAAAATTTTATAATATTATTTGGAGGGATAAATAATTTTTAAATTTTACATATTCATCTTTAAAACAGAATCCTGATGAAAGAAATCTAATGGGCTTGATATTATTCAATTATTAATATCATTAAGATTTTAAATGTTAAAATCATAATATTTAATTTAAAAATTCAATATAGGCCGTCTCGATGTGCTTGAGAATTTCATCTAAAAATTAAAAATAAATCTCATTCTTCATGTGAAATAATCAAATAGATCATCCTTAATAATTATCATTTATTATTTCTGAAATCGTTTATAAATCATTATCGTCATTCTTAATAAATCATTGCTATTATTAATCACTTAAGATCAAGTTAGCTTTTTTATTCTTTATAATTCTACCTCAACCGAGAGAAAGAGCAAACTTTTTTGTAACATTATATAGTGAGTCATTTGGATTTTGTTAAGTCCAGTGATTTTATCTCTTTTGAAAATTTCAAATAAAAATTATTTCTTCTAAATTATTATTATATATAAGAAATTTCATATAAAATTAAGATATAAAATTTTGTCAACTAATAAAAATATTCTTGCACAAAATAATGAAAAAATTACATCACAAATATCATTTTATAATGAATTTATAATAGATACTTATAATTATATATTAATTGCTCTCAAGTAAAAATATAACCGTAGAAGAGTTATCGAAAATTTAAATTTATGCTTCGTTTCATTTCATCAAGGGCCGTTCAAATTCTCCGGCCTTAAATAGTGAAAATTTATCCCCTTTATTTTTTCAAACAAATTTCAACTGCGTCGCTTTCGTAGAAGCATAAGTGTATAAAGATAGAGCGAGGGTTTATTTTTTTAATTTTAGCTTAAATATATTTTATTTCTGATAACAACTTCATATGCTGAAGTATAAATATATCTTAGGATTTATTTGGGGCTACTTTAGCTGTCTATAAAATTAATTTTATAAAAACAATATTGAAAATAAATAATAATTGAATATAAATTAACTTACAGCTATTATATTAATAAATATAATTCTAAAATGCTACTTCTAATCAAGAAATTTGAAAAAGACAGAAAGATACTTGTAACCAAATCGAATTATGATAGTTTTCTGAAAAATAAATATAAGAAAATTTGTTCGACTTCGGATGTCTAACTCATGTATTTCCAATCTACTTGATCTTAACCTCTATCAAAGTTATTTTAATGTAATGGCATACACACTCACTTATTCTTAATAGTTAGATGGTGGATAAATGGTCATGAACAGTTGAGTTAAGTTTTTATTTACTTTTTGGTTTTTGATGCTTCTTTTAGAAATATAGGTGAAACTTCTTGTTGACCTTACATACTACTTCTGTGAATCGAGTTTATAAGATTTGATTGTTTAGATTTTTTTTAAAATAGTCAGGCGACATCGCAAACATTAAATTAAAATGACGCCTCATGAGCCTTACCATGTGTTAAGAATATCGAATAAATATTGAATTTAAAGATTAACCAATAATTAAGCTATTAATATAACTCATATGAGTTTAAAAGGCGTCGATATCCAAGACGCCATTCATAAAATTATTACGTTTTGAAATGTAAACAAAAAAATGATTACGCTCAATTCGGAAGTCGCGTGAAAATCGGCCGTGGAAACATGAATCGAGGTTGAAATCTGTTTGGGCGTCGCCAAAAATCGATGATCTCTAATTGATAAGCAGATTGTGCTAAATTCATAACAAAATTGATCAATATAAATATTCAATTTAATATAATGAACAATTTCAAATGTTCTTCAATAATAATTCAACTTGAATCGTTGATTTTTTTTAATTAATTTTTTGTTTTCTCAACTATTAATATGTCTAAAACTAAATGATACACATTGTTTTGAGTTGATTGGACCGCTTCTTAGCGAAGAAGTCTACAGATTTCAACAGTGAATCAATTATTTAATTTGACTTTGAGGCTTGCAATTAGTCTGTACAAATAATAAAACTGTGAACATCAAAATAATAATTTTATTGTGTGGGGCTCTTAACGTTAATAAATATGAAAAAATAGAAACGAAAATATTAACTTTGTCGAAAATTAAACTACTTTAGCTTATATGAATTCCAAATAACTTTAACTTAGCTAATAAAAATTTCAATTTTTTAAAAAGAACAGACTTAGTCAAGAAAACAAATGAATGCCAGCTTAGAACACTGCAGGCGTTTCATTTTTTTTTTATTGGAATGATATGGACAATCTTATTGATATCTATCACTGGCTCATTCATCTCGTATGTTCATTCATTTACATAAAGATTGATATGATTCTTGAACTGACCGAGCTAAGAGACCGTGGGTGGCGTTCCATTTATTATTGCAATATGGACAATGACTTGCTGATTAAGTCATCACTGACTAATTCATACAGATTTGATATGATTTGTTTGGGCTATGGAAATATGATTTCCATACAAATTAATTGATCTCTATCTGGCAGTAATTTCTCCTGCTCCAATCTTAAAGTATACAGGTAAATCGATAACTCTTCAATAATATGAATACAATAAATTAAAAGAAAGGGATTAGACTTTTGTTTGACTAAAGTGACATGAAGACTGAGAGATTTGAATAAAGAGATATTTATATAATTCTATTTAATTTTTTTTTATAAAAGATTTTTGATGCAGTGTGATTATGTGATTTTTCTCATTTTGAATTTTATATAAAATCTAATATATATATATTTTTCTTTTTAATTTTATTTATTTCTTTATGAGTTTGCTCATATTTTTTTTATTATTCTCCCAACGCATATGAAAAGATAGAATTTTTAATGTCAAAAGTTCAAAGAGAAAAGGATTTAGCCTAATTGAATATATTCACTAGTTAGTTATAATTAGATAGAGAGAGAGAGAGAGAGAGAGAGAGAGAGAGAGAGAGAGAATTTAAAATGTTGAAGAGAAAATCTGATTGCATTCTAAATGTTATCATAATTAAAGAAAAATATAAGAAGGAAATGATGAATAATTCCTTTGCAAGATTAAGAATGAGAAGGTAAAAAAGATTGGTAATTTTATAGTTAATTATATAGCATAATTTATATGGGACTAATAAATGAATATGTTAAATTAAGATCTTTAATTAAGTTAAAGATGTAAAGATTATTATTTTAAAAAATCATCCACACTATTTGAAGAATAGACTAATATAATTGTATAATATTGTCAAATTAAATAGATTATTAAATCTAATTTTATATGAAAGTTTAATGTATTTAAGAATATTAAAATACATTTATATAAATGGGTGATCCATTGAAGTATTTTAAAGTCGAACTTAACTTAAATTATATTTATATTTTTCTCAAATTTAGAAAAATTAAATATAAAAATTATCAACAAATATGTAAGAATATTAAAATGCATATTTATAAAAAATTGTTGCAAATTGTAAATAAGAATTTCAAAATTATATGTAGCCTTAATTTAATCATACATATATAAAAGTAAAAATTCATAAATCTACAATGCATATTATAAAAATAAAAATAAATAATTTATAAAACATTTGATTGGTGTAAAATAGTATAAAAAATAAAATTTATCTGTAAGAAAATAGAAAAAAATACATTAGAGAGGTAACAAAAAGATATGTGATCTATGAATTTTTTTTATGATAATAAAATATTTATCAAATTATTACATATATCTGATATTTATCTAGTATTAGAGTGACAAGTAAAAACAGAGTTAAAAAAAGTGTAAATAGATTCAAAAGAAATGAAAGAATTGTAAAATGTAAACGTTACATAAGAATATAAAAGAACTTAAAAAATATAGACTCACGGAACTAAATAGATAGCATGAACTAAATAGATAGAAACACCCTTTGAAAAATCAGTTGTTGGTTGAACAGGACAACCTTTCACAGACAAATTAGAGAATTTTGCATATATAATACATAATTCTCATTCTAATGCATTTACATATCTAACTCATAGAAATTTGAGATTTATAAGAACTCTTTTCTATGCATAAAATAGTGCATGACTTTAAAAAAAGATAATGTTACTTTTAAGTAATAATAGAGATTTGAGTGTTATTTAAGTGAAAAATAAAAATTTAGGTATGTAAATATAAAAGAAGTATATACTTTATATGAAAATAAGTCAAAAGCATGGCTTTCAAAAATAGAAAATTTTGCATACAGAGCACACAATTCTTTATTTACATCATAACTCATAAAGTTTAATAATTAGAAAAATGATGCTTTTCTATACATAAAAATGTGCATTTAATTTTAAAATTAATGATGATATAAACTTTAATGTAATAATAGAGATTTGAGTGCTATTTAAGTAAAAAAATGTAGAAGATATGTAAATATATAAGAAATATATGCTTTGTATATAAATAACATAAATTGTCATTTCATATATAAGATGCACTCTTTGAACTTTTTGACTATAACGGATTGTAAAACTATCCTATTGAAAGAAATACAAGTCACTTTTTAATAATAGACACCTTATTTGTCTCACCATTTACATTTATAGAAATTCATTAAATTATTTATAAAATATTCATATATAAATTATTAGCTTTGTTGCATGCTAGAAAACTAGTTGTGATAGAGTGAAAGTTACTTTAGTCTTGTTTGTGAAATCCAAAGACATATTTAAAGAGTGAGCAAGAAAACTCCAGAAATTTTTACGAGGAAAACCTCGAAAAGAGAGAAAAAATCACGGGGCCTAGCCCAGTAAAAATCTTCTACTATATATCTGTTTCAGAGTACAAAATCTTCCCGATAACGGATTACATAATTGTATATGAGAAGGGAACAACAGCTACATAGTCACGTTCAAGTGGCAATAAGTTATGGTATGATGATGATGGTGAATGACACCTCCCATAGATGATTGTAATTAAAGTTTGTGAGTTTAATATTAGCCTCCCTCAAAGTTTATGAGTTTAATATTAGCCTCCCTCAAAGTTTGTGAGTTTAATGTTAGCTTCTCACAAAGTTTACTTGCATTTTAAATGAGTGTTCCATTTTTTAAAAAAAAATTGCTTTAAAGGCTCCCCCCTTTTTTCCTGTTTGTCTTTTTTAGTTTAAAATTAGCTCCATATTTCCCTACTTTGCATTCTTAAGCCAGCTCATTTTACTCTCCCCTTTTTATAAGTCAAAAGATTTGATAATTTATTTCTTAGCATCATCCCCTGTATGGGATGCTCTGGTGTTTTACTTTGCTGAGGCGTGTGAGTGTCTTGAGACATGATTTTCATCCAATCGTGCCCTGTTGAGCATGAAGAGGCCTTTAAACCTGAAAGAAGACATATAATGTGATATATATTCATTCCTTCCCCTTTTTTAAGTCAGAATTAGACAAAATTTTTGGCAACATTTTACATGAGCGGCATCAATAAGTGTTGGCTTCTATATGTGCTAGCGGATGTCTTCATACACAACCTTTTTTTTTTTTACGTTGTGACATGATGTCTTTTATCTAAAGAAACACATACATAAATATATATATATATATATATATGATGCATTTTTTGGCATGCTAAAAAGTAACAGCTTAGATATGCAATTGGAGTGTAAGGGAATGGCTAAAATTGAAAAAGAATTTATTCGTTGACGATGTTCCTCGGTTCACGAAGGTATGAAAAAAGGAATGCGATCATCAAAAGAAGAATTTGTCTGATGATATTCTTCCCGATTGATTGAGGCAAAATGGGACAACTAGGATCGGCAAAAAATCGAAAGAAGAATTCTCTGTGTGATATTCTTGATTAAGCAACGGGATGGCTAAAGTGAGGAAACGAAATCAAAGTGGTTTGTTGATGATGTTATTCCGCGATTCTGATTAGCGAAGGTTGCGGTCTAGTGGGACGTGCGCAGCGGGCCGGACAGCGGGCTGTAGGAAGGCGCGGTTTCAAAGGTGAAACGGGCCGGCGATTTGATTTGCGGGCCAGTGGGATGGAGCAACGTGCTTGGGTGCAGGAAATGGGTCGGATGGGTGGTGGGATGGGTTGGCAAAGGCCGGGCCGGCGGGAGAAAGGGCGCGGGTTCAGGTATGGTCGGCAGTTTTGCGGCAACGGAGGAAATGGCGGCCGATTTTATGCGATTTCAGTGGGATTCGGTGGATTGTGGAACGCAGACAGCGGGACGGCCAGAGGAACGGCGGCGGGAGGCGCGACGTGGACCAGATCGGGTCGGATGAGGGATCGGCAGCACGGGCTTTGGTCGCGGGTCGTGGGACGAGCTCAAGTCGCGGGTCGCTGGTCGCATGGCGCGGACAGTGTGAGTTTCGTGGGTCGCTTACAGAGCAGATCGCATGAGAGACAGTGCAGTGGTCGCGGGTCGCAGGACGCGGCGCAGACGGCGCACAATTTTGCAGGTCACTTGCGGAGCGGGTCGGGGCGCGCTGGCGGCGGGACAGGTCAGGTCAGAGAGAGGGTGGTTCCGCGCGTTGCGCCGAGCTGGTCTGGAGGCGGGTTGCGGACTGCGGTAGCGGGACGACGGGTGCGGCCAACACGGGATGCGGGTTTTGCCGAATCACGCCTGTGGGACGGCCGGAAAATAGCGAAAACAGTGGAAATGAGAGAAATTTTTGAGAAGGGGAGGAATTCTTTTTTTTACGTGTGTGCAGATTCCAACGTGAGAGAGGAAGAAACGTGGGATGCAAGGAATGCGGAGAGAGTGGGGGATTTTCAGTTTTTTTTTTTCTTTTTTTTGAAGCAATTAAAAAAATTGAAAAAAAAAATTAAAAAATGGGGGGAACGGTTAAGCATGGTGGTAATTTAAGAATCTTTTTAATTAATTTTAAATTAATTAAGAGATTTTAATGTGGATTTCGTGCCGATAAACGCACATAGTCAATATATATCAATTGGAGGTAATTATATTTACAATCAAATAATTAGTCTTTACAATTGGGTTTGGTTGATTAATGCAAATTGAGTCCATTTATTCAAAATATACATCGCATTTCGATACTCGATTTTTTGGGACTCATCCAATTGAGTGTGAATGATCTTATTTGATAGATTTATATTTGAATGGCGATCAATGATTTAAACGGAGGTCATTTGACTTTGCTCACTATATATATGTGTAGCGCGTTGGCTTGGCTTGATGGTTGATCATCGTCATCCAATATTTTATCGACCAATTTTTGTTATGAATGCGACTGAATTCATTCGAATGTCATTTGAATTGATTTTGATGGCGTCTATGCATTTTAAATTTTCCATTATCATTTGAAATAATTCGACATTTGCCAAGACTCGTCTAAATTGAGCACGAACAATCTCATTTTATAGATTTTGACATTTTGAAGCTAACATCATAATCAATTTTGTGAACGGGGGTCATTTGGCTAAGGCCTCTAACTTTGATATATGTGCAACATCTGCGAGTCTTGATCGTTGATCATTAGTCATATTTATATATATTTTTTGACATTTTGAATGTGAAGTCAAGTTCCATCGATCGAGGTCATTTGAGTTAATTTGGTGATGTCATATTTCGATTTTATTATCACTTCAAATCTCGATATTTGGACTCATTCGAATTGAGTAATGGTTGCATTTGATATATTTTGATTTTTTTGAAACTAACGTCGTGATCAACTTCCGAATTGATCATTAGTTTCATTAGCTTCCGACTCTAATATGATATTGATGCTCGATTATCGTTAGATTGCGATATTTATATTGGATCAATTTTAATGTTACATTCATTCGTCGAAGGTCATTTCAACCAATTTTCAGTGACCAACAGTGCATTTTTAGCCTCAATTTGCGCACTATCACCTCCGAAGTCCGTCGAATTTGATTTATGGGCTTATCTTGATTTATGAAACATATGTGGAGTTCGATAAATATGTGATTTAGCGTTGGTTGAGTCACATTTAAAATTTATATAAAACTTGGATCATTTTCGCTTTGATTGCTACAAAACTGGCTTTGATTATCATTAGCTTGCCTCTTTTATTGGATGTGCTAAATGAGCTTGACCGATTTGTCGACTTGTCGATAGAGAAGAGTTCTTATACCATCTACTCTCTATCTTAATGGCTTTACTGAAGATCTATTTCTTTTATGTCATTGCAGATTTGAGCCTCCCCCGACCCTGGCTTCATGTTGTTTGGGTTTGATGGAGGAATTGTTCTGCTTGTTTTGATGAAGAACTTAGTTAGGGAATCAGTTTATCTATGTTTGGTTAGATTTGAAATTCCTTCTGTCCTAGCTTTGAGCTTGACGGACTCGATGAAGGATTGACCTGATTTGTCCATATTGACTTGTCAGAAAGTGTTTGTATGACATGAACCCTGTGCTTGCTGCTTTAACGGATTCATTGAAGGATACATATACATCGCTTGGGCATATGTTGATTATACATTGGTGTGCTTTAATAGAATAACCAATGCTCTATGAAATTGCTTCCTGGTCATGTGCTTTCTACTTTGTGACTGAGATTTGATCGTACTTTTGCTTGATCAAATCATTTGAAATAGATTAAAAGATCACCTGCGTGTAATATGAAGATTGATTCGGTGTAGCCCCTAAATTGAGCATTTCAGATTTCCTCGATCTATCGATCCAGGAGATCTCTTGGATCCCTCGGCTTGTAATCTAAGTCGATCCTGATATCAACAACTATCGCCATTGAATTGATGAGCGTGGCTCTTCACCGCTGCCTTTTCTTGAATGAGTGAGGAGAGCGCCGCAAAGAACTCCTGGCCACATCCTGGCTTGTTGAGTTCGACCTTTAATCCCACCTAGTCTTGACTTAAGTCGTAATGGGTCGATAGTTTTGTCACCGTGACCATGAACTGGGATCTTTCACCGGGCCTTTCTGCATCTCAGAGTTAGAGAGCCAACAACTCGATCATTTGTGGGCTTGTTGAGTTTGACCTTTAGAACCCATCCGTATCCTAGACTTCAGAATGTAGAGGTTGATATTTCTCCAACTTAATTGATTGAAGTTTCTGAAATCAGGAGTTCTTCTAACTTGATATCTAGAATTTGGCAAATATAGGAGATAAATTTCTTGACATTTAGGGTTATCTTTTCATACGTAGAAATAGATTCTTTTGTTTCTGCAAGAACATGCAACTTAACAATGATAATTATAGATATACTCAAATAAATTTAATATAAACTAAAAAAATGCCCTTATCTTGCAGGAAGAATTCTAAAATACATTTAGAAGAATTTTCAAGATGAAAAATATACAAATACATCCATAATTGAATTGATGTACTCTTAAAGAGATTTTAACATACAACATTGATTTTATTTGTATATAAAAATATAAAAATGCCCCTTGTGTAACATGAGAATTTTCACGAAAAAGTTCTTCATCTGGAGAATGTTTATTTAGGGATCTTGACATGAAGCACGATGTCAACCTAAATAGATATACTAAAAAATGCCCCCTGTCTTGTAAGGGGATTTCTATTATTCCTCGAGAATGTGGTCATCAAATATAGTACTTTTTCAAGTATCGATCATTAATTGGCGGCATTGTCCTTTCACCCTTTAGGTCAATGAGTTGGTATGCCCCTGCTTGGTATACTTTTTCAATGACAAAAGGGCCTTCTCAGTTATGCTCAAATTTGCCACCAAATTTTCAATTAGGGATAATTTGTCCTCTCAGTAGCAGAACCAATTCTCCTTTTTGGAATGTTTGGGGCCGCATCGTATAGTCAAAAGTCCTAGACATCTTTGCTCGATAGACTTCTAGATTTTGATGATCCTGCAATTGTGGTATTTATTTTTGAGGATGTGGGACACCATGCAGATCTTAGGGGGTACTTATTGAAGTGATCGGGTATGACATTAAGGAATGATGCAATATCTAAAAGATAGAAATCACCACCCTATAATGGACCTAATCACCTAATAAGGACTCATAAGGCAAGATGGGACTTCGCATATACCAGAGATCTTTCCCTTACTTTACATAGAAAAGTAAAGTAGGGTTTATTTTAAGTCGGGTTCGTTAAGTTCCTTATGGAGGTAAGCCCCCATAGTTAATTACATCCTAAGGAATGAGAATTCCTTAAGAATACCCTCGATTAAAATAGACAATTAGGATCTCCAAAGATTTTAAGGTTAAGGCTATCAAAGGATTAGCTATTTTAGAAAATCAACTAGGATAGATCAAGGAGAAGACTTATTTTTAGAATCCAAAGAGAGAAAGTAGGAAATGCTCATGATACTAGGAAGCCTAGTGAGCACTCCAATCTACCCTATAGTTGGACTTTATATTTTTGAAATTTGAAGAGAGTTGATTATTTGAGTTGACATTTTATTATTGTGGCTTATAATTCCACACAAGATTGTGGAAATGCCTAAGAGGTGAGGATTTATTCTTGTAGCCAAGGAAACAACCTCAGATTCTAAACTAAGGAGCCTTGGTACAAAACAAAGGCACAACCTAAATCTAAGGCAAAATGGGTATATAATTTACCTCCAGAGAGAATAAACCACCCATTTGCTACTTATTACTAGTGGCTAACTCCTCCTACGCTTTAAATCCATGTAGGAAAGTCTTATGCCTTGCAAAATGGCTAGGTTGTTATTCATTTAGAAAGGAAACTAAGTCTTTAAACTCACTCTCTAAGAGACTAGAACATGAGTGATATGAATCCATGACTTAATGTAATGCAAATTTTAGCAAATTCATTTGATTATTTTGGACCTTTTGTTTTGACAGAGGCTATGGGATTTTGTATGCTTAAATGTATGAGAATTTGATTATGGGCCAAATCAAAAGAGAAAAAGGTGTCTTCCACCAAATGCTCTCATAGGTTAAGCCTTGATTCTCTAGCAAGGATGGAAGCCTCCTCTTAACAAGAGTGAAAGAATATGACATATATGATATTATACATTCATTCATCCAGCTAAGGGGTTGCTAAAAAAATATTATCTTGATTTAATTCCTAAGCTTTTATGTGAGATTATGAGTTGTTTTAAAATTTTAGTTATGAGTTGTTAATTGGGGAAGAAAAATTAATTTTACCTTAAGAGCCTAGCATCTGTACATTCAAACATCAATCATAAAGAAACTATAAAAAGCATGATGTTCTAATGCGCAATCTAAACACAATAATAAATAATTTTATAGACTACCATAGAAGAATAAAAGGCCAGTGCAGTCGGGTTCCGCCGTACACCCCGAAAAGAGAAAAAAATTTATGGGTAGCCGAGCTCTACCCTTATATAACCCGGATTACAAAAATAATATATATGCTATTGGGGTCTTCTTAAAGTAAATTGATTAACTTGAGTTTAAAGTTATAATTTTTGTCCATTCTTATAATTAGGCAGGGTTAGAGTATAATGTTTAAATTCAAATTATTGAAAATTCTCTCCTAGAATCATGATTAAGTGTTAAAAATATTATTTGTTGTACAATGTAGTTTTATGATTTAAATCACAAAAAAAAATTAATAAAATTGAAAGGTTATATAATAAAATGAAAGTAGATCAATAAGATATAATAATATCACTTTCATAAAATTTTTTTTAAATGTTTACAAAAATATATCTATAGAATGAAATAATTTAAAATGTTGAGAGAAAATTAGATTGCATTCTAAATGTTATCATAATTAAAGAAAATATAAGAAGGAACTGATAAATAATTTCTTTGCAAGATTGGTGAGCAAGAGTGAGAAGTAGATAAAAAGATTGGTAATTTTTATAGTTAATTATATAGCATAATTTATATGGGACTAATAAGTGAATAGGTTAAATTAAGATCTTTATTTAAGTTAAATAAGATGACAATATTATTATTTTAAAAAATCATCCACACTATTTGATGTGTAAGACTAAAAAGTAATTTGTTTATATCATATTGTCAAATTAAATAGAGATTATAAAATCAAAATTTTGTAATTATGTTGTATGATCTAAGTGTTAATAAGTTATTGTAAAGCTTAAATGAATTTTATATCTCTTAAAAATTTGTACCTTGTGATTGAAGAATATTGCATCCATTATATCATATTAAGGTGATCGATTGAAGTATTTTTAAAGTCCAACTTAACTTTTATTATATTTATACTTTTTCTCAAATTTAGAAAAATTAAATATAAAAAATTATCAACAATATGTAAGAATTTTAAAATGCAAATATATAAAAGATTGTTATTGCAAATTGTAAATAAGAATATCAAAAATATGTGTAGACTTAATTTAATCATACATATGTAAAAGTAAAAATTCAGAACTCTACAATGCATATTATAAAATAAAAAATAAATAATTTATAAAAACATACATGATTGGTGTAAAATTGGTAGTATGACAAAATAAATTTATAAGAAAATAAAAAAATACATTAAAGAGGCAACAAAGAGATATGTCATCTATAAAATTTTTTTTTATGATAACAAAATATTTATCAAATTATTACATACACGCATATACAATATTTCATTATCTAGTATTAAAGTGACAAGTAAAAACAGAGTAAAATGAAAAAAAAAAAGTGTAGATATGAATTTGTATGAGATTTATCTGGATCACAAAAATGATTCAAAAGAAATGAGAGAATTGTAAGATGTAGATGTTAGATAAAAATATAAAAGAACTTAAAAATATGGACTCAAGGAACTAAATAGATAGAAACATCCTTTGAAAAATAAGTAGTCAAAATAGAGAATTTTGCATACATAGCACACAATTCTTATGCATTTACATATCTAACTCATAGAAATTTGAGATTTATAAGAACTTCTCTTTTTCTATGCATAAAACATTGCATGACTTTAAAAAGTAATGATAGAGTTATTTTTATATAATAATAGAAATTTGAGTGCTATTTAAGTGAAAAATAAAAGTTTAGGTGATAGATATGTAAATATAAAAGAAGTATATACTTTATATGAAAATAAGTCAAAAGAATGGCTTTCAAAAAATAAGAAATTTTGCATAGAGAGCACACAATTCTTATGCATTTACATCAATGAAATTATTAGAAAAATGATGCTTTTTCTATACATAAAATGTCATTTGATTTTAAAAATTAATGATGATATAAACTTTAATATAATAATAGAGATTTGAGTGTTATTTAAATAAAATATAATTAAAAATTTAGATGACATATATGTAAATATATAAGATATATATGCTTTGTATATAAATAACAAACTAATATAAAATATGACCGCCAAGATTTCCTATTTAAAGAAACACAACCCACTTTTTAATAGTAGTAGTAGTAGTAGTATATATATATATATATATTTCTTATATATATATTTTAACATTTACAAGCTTAACACTCAAACATTATAAAATTTTTCATGTGTAGCTAAAGTGTTAAATCTTTAGTTTTTTTTAATGTTTGTGGTGCTTAATCTTTATGTTATTTGATGAAATTTAATGATATTATTTTGATAAAACTAGATATATTTACTTGGGAATATTTTTAGTACTTTAATTTTCCAAAATATATTAAATAAATTAATGAATTAAGTAATTTATTTAATAAATCTAATTTTCTAATGAAATTATAATTTTTTAAGTTGTGTAATTATTTTATAATTATTTTAATTTTTAAGATATAATATTCTAATATTGAGTTAAATGAGTGTATAATAGATATATTTTGTCTTTAATATTTATGTATCATTGCATGCGTATTTTTAATTTTTCAAAAGAGAGGCAAATTTTAATGAATTTATTATTATGCGCCTAAGTTAAATTGAATTTTTTTTATATATTACTATTATTATTTGGAAATTTTTTTAAAATAAATTTAGCTGTAATTATGTTTAAAAAAAATTTTTTTTTTTATGAAAATTAATTAACGACACTGGCTAACAAGTGACGACTGGCGTTTTTTTTTGGTTTTGCTTTCAAAGAGAGAGAGATTTATTAATTTTTTAATTAATATAATTATTTAAAATATTTAAAATATATAATTTAAAAATATTTTTATAAAATATTTAATAACTAAATATTTATATATTTAGTTATTTATTTATTTATATATATATA
This sequence comes from Cymbidium sinense, assembly GCA_021442155.1. Classification (NCBI taxonomy): domain Eukaryota; kingdom Viridiplantae; phylum Streptophyta; class Magnoliopsida; order Asparagales; family Orchidaceae; genus Cymbidium; species Cymbidium sinense. Next base: position 263,074,098 of record CM038215.1, read on the forward strand.
TAATTAAATATATAATTTAAAAATATTTTTAATTATATATATAAATTTAGAAATTTATTTAATAATTTTTTATTAATTAATATAATTATTTAAAATATATAATTTTTATTAATTTTTGTTAATATATAATTTAAAAATATTTAAAATATATAAATAAATAATTTTTAATAAATAAATAAAGAAAGAAATAAATTATATAAATATTTTATAAATTATATAAATATTTTATAAATTATATAAATAAAGTAATTATATATTTAATTATATATATATATATATATAAATATTTTTTAAATTATATATTTAATTATATATATATAAATAAATAAATTAATAAATATATAAATATTTGGTTATTAAATATTTTATAAAAATAATTTTAAATATTTTAAATGTATATTAATTTAAGTTCTCTCTCTCTCTCTCTCTCTCTCTCTCTCTCTCTCTCTCTAGAAAGCAAAAAAAAAGAAAAATATCCGCATACGAGGTAAGCAATCATTCTAGACTCAATTTCAAAAAAAAAATATTTTATCTTAAATGAATATGTTTATTAAAATTTCTCTTTTTAATGATGTAAAAAAATATTATAAAGTGAAAAATAAATTTAGCTATAATTAAGAGTATTTAATTGATATTTAGTTCTAATTAATTTTACTCGTTCTAAGTTGAAATGAATTGTAGACATACTATGTTTTCATGTGTTGGCTAAAAGTCAACACACAAAATGAATTTTTTTTTAAAATTTTATCAAATGTATAAAAATAAAAGTTTAAATTAAAATAACAAATATTAAATTTGGTGCCCAAAATTTTAATTTAAAATTATATTTAAAATATTTAATATCAAAATATCTCAAAATTAAAATATTATATATTAAGTTTATTCAAGTTCATAATTTTATCCTCATCTATATCTATGACAATAATTTTTTTTTAAATTAATTCTAATTTATTTTCTAAGACAAGTAAGCGAGAAAAAGAAAATAATATTCTATTAATAAAATAAATAACCATAATTCACAAACTTTTTAAAATTTCCTCTCTCAAATGGTTATGTGGTTAAATGTTTTGAAAATAAATACAAATTTAAAATTTAAATATAACTTAAATATAACTTATTATGAATATTTTGAGTTGTTTGGTTTGTTATTAGATAAATATAATTATTATCTTTATTTTTATTCTAGATGCGAGATCTTTCACAAAATTATCGACACACAAGATATGAACATTATCATTGAAAAAATTAAGGGAAAAACCAGCTTCTCAGTAAACTTTTCTATGTGTTCAAAGATCTGGTCGCTTCTTACCGTTAGTTAGAAGGTGTTTGACAAATAATATTAAGTATAGAAATCCAATTCGGACTCACAAAGTTTCATGGCAGGAGCGGATCTTACGAGCAATCTTGATCTTAGGAGAAAAGCGGCAAATGGTCTTTTAGTCCTCCATCTACAGCTCTCTTAAATTTGGTTTCGGTGGTGATAGATCGTCGGCTCGAAGGTCGGCTTTCGAGCTTTGTCTTAATTAGATTCATCAAAATAGAATGACTCTATTTATTTTGGGAGTGGTTTGTAAATTATGGAAAACTCCAACCACTATAGACGGCATATCCCCTCGTCGGGCGGTGTATTTTGATATCAATGTAATGAGATTGGGTGATCTTTATTCGTTGGATTAAGTTTAAGCCTTCGATCACCATATATGATTTGGTAATTTGGCGAATCGATCCATTTCATAGATAAAAGATCTGAGTCATTGAGCTTGATCGGTATGTGATATTCTTATGTTGATCAAAACCAGGCATATTTTATTCGAAATCGGTGATTAGATCAAGCGTTCTAAAATGCTTGAGATTGTCACAGATTAATTTTCTGAGGATGTATCAATAATAAATTATTTGATATTTGTTTGATTATAAAATAAATAAAAATTCTTGAGAGAAAAAACTCAAAAAATATTTCAGTAATAAAACAAATTGGCGTATGTCATAAATAATAAATTTTAGTTTAAAAAGTATATTTAATAAATAGCTTAAGCTCAATATCTTTCCTTCACTTTTAATTTTAAAATATTACCTCGTTAATAACTAATTAAAATAAATTCATTTTTTTATTCTACTCTATTTTCAAATAATTTTTTTAAATGTCTATATTTTACTTTCTTAAAAAATAATATTTACTAAATTCAAGGTAATAATTTATATATAACAATTTTATAAATAATTTAAGGATTTTCTATAAATTGAAAAATATATATATAATTTTAAGTGCAATTAAAATAAAAAGTATTTATTATTATTATTCATGAATGTCTCTTTTTATATAGAGAAGTAAAACTCTAAAGTAAGATCTTGTAATATACTTTGTATGATTTGGTATATATTATGATTAATTTAGTTTATGCTCATTATAATAATAAAAATTTATAAAAATACTTAAATTATATATTTCATTAAGTTTAATATTTAAATGGGATTATTTAATATATTTTAAAAAATGTCTTTACTATTTAAAATTAAGACGGATTCATCAATTGAATTGGTGATTCTCTCTAAATTGCTAAAAAATTTAAAATTTTATTAAAAATTTAAAATAAGTATATTTAGAAACATTTTATGTATTTTTATTTTTCATTTTAAAAATATTTAAAATAGTTTTAATATTTAATATATTTTAAAATAAAATTACAATCAAATATTTTTTTAAATAAAATATAACAAAATAAAGTGGAGAGAAAATGAGAGAAGGTGTTCTCTCTCATTCTCCTCTTCCACTCTATCTGTTTCCTATGATTATACTTTTTTTATATTTACATCACCACTACCAAATCCTCTATCGCCTGGTTTAGCTTTTCTAGCCGTGCTTTTACTTTATGAAAGAACGATGATAAGGATGCCATTAGAAAAGCATTAGATTTTACTGATCATTTTAATATTAATTAAAAATAATTTATTTATTTTGATTGAATGATCACAAAAAAAAATTAAATTAAAATTAACAAAATAGTTAAAATAATATATTTCAAAATTATAAATTAGAATTATATTTAAAATATTTAAGAGAGAGATATCCCAAATTAAAATATTATATATTAAATTAGTAAAACATTATTATTTCATCATTAATATATTATTTTAATCATTGATATAGTTTCAATATCTATTATGTGAATCATTAAAACTTAAAACTCTCCTTATTCTAGTTGGTACAATGACTGACCTAATTTTCAAAATTTTTGATTATTGCATTATTACATCAAAATAAATTAAACAAAATAAATAAGAAATTAGAATAACAAATATATATATATATATATATATATATATATATATATATATATATATATATATATATATAAAGCAAATCACCAAAATCCAATAGGAACGCAAAAACAGCTATTACTTAAACCTAAAAACCTAAAAAAAAGCTAAAGCAAACTTTATTGTTGAAAAATCAACTCTTATAATGATGATTCATCATTAAGCTAAATAAGTAGCCCCTACTTATTAAATTATATATATATGAGAGAATATAAATAATCTAAGTATGATAATTTTTGAAAGTGGTATAAAAACATTACCATGGACGAACAAAGAATCAAAATATCTGACATATATTTCGAAGAAATGATCAAATGAAATAAGAAAGAAAAGACAACAATTCTTTTTGTAGCATGTTTCTTTCAAAATTATACTCAATATGCTCAAATAGTTTTTTTTAAGCCACAAAAAATGGCTTAATGAGCAAAACAAATCATTTTAGACTTGTATCTATATATCGTATGATGGATGATAAATATTTAGATATTTGATGATCTTTCAGATTAATAAAATGCATATTGGGTTGAGAGAAGAATATATTGGATAAGCGTTCTCTTGGATTCAAGATTTGACCACTAAGCTCACCAGAATAAATCAATAATTTGTAAATTATCAAGATCTCTTTATTCTAATAAGAGCTATTTATAGTAAATTCTGCATCTTTCAAAAAAAAAAATTTAAAATATGGAGGGAAATGGGTAGTTTAATGTGAGTATTAAATTGACTTATTTTTATGTAAATACATTTAATATATTTATTATTTTATGTATATTCATCTTCACATGTATGCTTTGAATTTTTAAATGCAAAATTTTAAACATAGAGTTTCTAGAATAAAATTAAAATTATATAAATAAAAAGATGAAATCATAAATTGGCGACAAAACTAATGAGATAAGCCTTGAATTTTTCTTTCAGATCTTATAAATACTTTATCTAATTTTTTTTGGATATGATACAAATCAATCAAAGATAAATTATGATCTCAACCTTTAAAGAAATTTATTGATAATTAAATAACTTATTATAGTATTCCAAAGTTAATTGATTATTTATTTAGATTAAAATATAGAGTTGATTAATTAATAAAGAAAATTTTCAAACATGAGTTTAAAATTCTCTGAAGAAATAGAAGAACTTCAAGAAGTATTTCAAAATTTTCATGTCCAAACTCCCCTCAATATTGGTTTTCCTTTTTTCCTTTTGACTGCATTCATGATATAAAAAGCTGTGCAGCTCCACATAGAATAGGATTATCGAATTATCTCTTTTGCTAATAATTCACAATTTATTTCATAAAAAGCAAGATAATGTTCAATCATTTGACAAAGACAAAGTAATACATGCTTTAAGTATCAATATATGGGAGTTCCATTAAGTGAGTTTTTCTATTTTGCATTATGTTTATAATTTCTTTATGTTATTTTTAAAATATGTTTATTTAGTAGGAGTTTTTAATTTCTTTTTATTTAAAAAATAAATCACATTATTTTTAAAAATACTCGTAACAATATTTGGATATTTTGAGTATTTTTAAAAATAATTATTACTATTAAATATATTTTATTTCAAATCAAAATATAAATAAATTAAATTAAAATTTAAAAATAGAAAAATAAAAGTGATCACAAACGATTTGGTGCAAAATTATGAGCTTTACTTTAGACTTTTTCAAGATCACCAATTGAAAGTCTTACAAATGATTTATTTGAGGAAAGATTAGAGTCTATTTGGAAATAATTTTATTTCATATTTTTAATTTAATTCTTACTTTATTTTTAAAACATATTTATTTGATGTATTGTTTAAACATTTTTATTTAAAACAAAGCACACTTTAAAAAAGAAAACACAAAACATCCATTTAGTAAATACATTTTAACTTCTATTAAATTTAAAATAAAATTGTTGTTTTGTTCTATTATCATTATTCTTATATTTGCTAGTCGAGAGAACGCTAAAGCCCTGTGTGGGATCAATTTTATTTTGTGTTTTTTTTAATGTTATTTTTAAAAATATAGTTATTTGATATATTTTTATTTTTATTTTTTCAAAACAAATAACATTATTTTTAAAAATATTCAGAATAATTTTTAGTTATTTTAAATATTTTAAAAATAAATTTATTTAATATATTTTTATTTGCTAGTCGACAGCACACTAAAACCCACCCTGAGTGGGATCAATTTTGTTGTGTTTTTTTTAATATTATTTTTAAAAATATATTTATTTAATGTAATTTTATTTTTTATTTTTTAAAACGAATCACATTACTTTTAATAATATTCAGAATAATTTTTAGTTATTTTATATATTTTTAAAAATAATTATTATCATCATATATATTTTATTTCAAATCAAAATATAATCAGAATAAAATAAAAATAAATTTGATCCAAAAGGCCTCTAAACACCAACTGAAAGCCTTACAAGTAATTTATTTGAGCAAAACTTAGAGGGCGTTTGGAATCAATTTATGTTATTTTTTTTATTCTTATATTATTTTTTAAAATATGTTTATTACATGCATTTTTTATTTTCAAAAATAAAGTATATTATTTTTAAAAATACTCAAAATAGATTTTGAGTATTTTAAATACTTTTTAAAAACAACTAAACATCAATTATATTTTATTTTAAATCAAAATTTAAATAAATAACAGAAATAGAAAATGAAAGTGATCTAATACATACAGCCCCTTAATAGTATATCACATAAATAAAATTTTTGATTTGTAAAGTCTCGCCTTAAGTGTATGTATCTTTTCCAGTATTATAATTCTCTCTATTTTGACAAAATTAAAAAAAATGTTATCGTGATTTCCAGGTCTGATTATATATTGATTCTACATATTTTATTTTATTTTTTAAGTCCCAATCGATTCTATATAGATTCAAAATCTAATAAATACATTTTTTTTTTCAAATAAGCCTAAAATATTTGAACTTTATGTCAAGAGATTTAAAAAAAAAAAGATCATGCTAGTCACTTCATTTGTGAATTGATCATTCAACTTCATTTTTTCATAGAATAGGAGATTGAATCAATGAATTGAATCAATATTTATAAAACTTGGTGATCTAATATTAATCAAATTTGAACTTTTGAATTTTAATAAAATGTCTAGAAATAAAATACTTAATTTAAAATAAGAAAATATTTAATTTTTTTTAAAAAATTTAAATTTAGATTTATATTTAAATATTTAAAAATAAAATATCTCAAAATTAAATATTATATATTAAATTAATAAATTATTATTATTATTATTATTATTATTTAAATTTTATTAAAATAATATTAATATTTATTGATTTATTTAACATAATTTAATTCTGATTGAATATATTGATTCTTAGTTTTTCTCCATAAGTTTTATTAATTATAATTGTATTAATTCATTTATGTTTATTAAAGTTGTGTTATTATTTTATATGGAGAAGCTGAATTTGCCATTCTTCATAAGTCTTTATTGGCGTCAGAAGCACAACTTCATGATTACAAAAACTGTGGAGCTTAGCGAATTTGCCTTTCTCCGTATGGCCGTATATATATATCTTTTAATATTTATATATTATTGTATGTCAATATTTAATTTCTGGAAAGAGAGATAAATTTTAATAAATTTTTTATTAAACGCTTATAATAAATTATGAATATCGTTATTTTTAATGATGAGAAAAAAATTATAAAATGAAAAATAATTTCTAAAATTTAAGAGTATTAATTGATGCCTAACTTTATATAATTTTGTTTGTTCTATGTTTAACTGAATTGTAGACATATTATATTTCTCTGTGTTGACTAAAAATTAACACTCCAAAGAAAAAAAATTTATTATAAATTTGATCAAATATATAAAAATAAAAGATATTTAATATTATATCTTAAAATTTTAATTTAGAATTATATTTAAAATATTCAATATTGAAATATCTCAAAATTAAAATATTATATATTAAGTTTATTCGCCTTCATAATTTTATCTTTATTTATGTCTATGACAAAAATTTATTTTTTGAATTAATTCTGATTTATTTATTAAGATGAATAAGTGAGAAGAAGAAAATAATATTTTATTAATAAAATAAATTATCTTAATTCATAAATTTTTTAAATTTCCTCTCTCAAATGATTATGTGGTTAAATGTTATAAAAAGAAATACATTTTTTTAATTTAATTATAACTTAAATATAACTTATGATGAATATTTTTTGTTTTTTTTGTTATTAGATAAATATACTAAATTATTTTCTGATATTTATTTGATTATAAAATAAATTAAAAATACTTAAAAGAGAAAAAAAAACCTCAAAAATATTTCAGTAATAAAAACAAGTGGCACGTATGTCATGAATAATAAATTTTAGTTTAAAAAGTATATTTAATAAATAGCTTAAGCTCAGCCATCTCTCCTTCTCTTTTAATTTAAAAATATACTGCCTCCTTAATAACTAATTAAAAATAAATTCATTTTTTTTATTCTACTCTATTTTCAAATAGTTTTTTTTAATGTCTATTTTTACTTTCTTAAATAATAATATTTACTAAATTCAAGCTAATAATTTATATATAACTATTTTATGAATAATTTAAGGATTTATAAATTTAAATATATATATATATATATATATATATATATACATATATATTATTTTAAGTGCACTTGAAATAAAAAGTATTTATTATTATTATTCAGAATATCTCTTTTTATATAATGAAGTAAAATTCTAAAGTAAGATCTTGAAATATACTTTATATGCTTTGATAGATATTATGATTAATTTAGTTTATACTTATTATAATAATAAAAATTTATAAAAATTTTTATAAAAATATTTAAATTATATATTTCATTAAGTTTAATATTTAAATAAGATTATTTAATATATTTAAAAAATGTATTTATTATTTAAAATGAGGACGGGTTCATCAATTGAATTGGTGATTCTATTTAAGTTGCTAAAAAATTTAAATTTTTTTTAAAATTAAGTTTATTTATAGCATTTTTTATGTATTTTTATTTTTTATTTATAAAAATAAATAATATTATTTTTAAAATTATTTAAAATAGTTTTTTTTCTATTTAATATATTTCTAAAATTAAGAATCACTTTAAATAAAATATAACAAAATAAAATAAGAGAGAAAATGAGAGAATGTGTTCTCTCTCATTCTCACTCTCACTCTCACTCTCACTCTTATTTCCACTATTATTATACTTTTTTATATTTACATCACCACTACCGAATCCTCTCCGCCATCCCCTGGTTTAGCTTTTTTTTGCCATGCTTTTACTTTATGAAAGAACGATGATAATGATGGCAATTAGAAAAGCATTAGATTTTTAAAGGGCCGTATCATTTTAATATTAATTAAAAAAAATTTATTTTGATTGAATGATCATAAAAAAAATTTAAATTAAAATTTACAAAATAATTAAAATATTATATTTCAAAATTTTAATTTAGAATTATATTTAAAATATTTAAGAGAGAAATATCCTAAATTAAAGTATTATATATTAAATTAGTAAAAAATTATTATTTTATCATTAATATATTATTTTAATCATTTAATATAGTTTTAATATATATTATGTGAATTATTAAAACTTAAAACTCTCCTTAATATGGTATAATGATCGATCTGATTTTTAAAATTTTGATTATTACAATATTACGCCAAGACAAATTAAACAAAATAAATAAGAAATTAGAATAACAAAATTATATAAGCAATTTATCTAAATCCGATAGAAATGCAAATATAGCTATTACATAAGCCAAAAAAAAAAAGATAAAGCAAATTTTATTGTTGAAAAATACACTCTTATGAGGATTCATCATTACGCTAAATAAGTAGCCCATATTTATTAAGTTATAAATAACAAGATTTTAATGTATATACCTGAGAGAATATAGATAATCTAAGTATGATAATTTTCGTATGTGGAATAAAAATATCATCACGGACGAACAACGAATCGAAACTTCTAACATATATTTTGAAAAAATGACCAAATATAATAAGAAAAGAAAGGCAACAATTCTTTTTTTGTAGCATAGTTCTTTCAAAATTATACTCAATTAGCTCAAATAACTCTTTTAAGCATAACAAAAAAGCTTAACGAGCAAGAAAAAGTCATTGAAACCTTGTATCCACCATCTATCTCTTATCTGGTGGAAGATAAACTATTAGATATTGTTGATTTTGGAAAGATCAATTCTGATCTTCAATCTTTAAAAAAAATTATTGTTATAATTAAATAATTTAATTATAGCAATATTACTCTTCAAGTTATTCATTTATTTAGATTAGGATCTAAAGTTGATCAATCAATAAAAAAAAATTTCCAAATCCCAAGAGAAGTTTAAAAATTCCCAAAGTGAAGAAAAAGAAGAACTTCAAGAAGTATTTCAAAATTTTCAAGTCCAAACTCCCCTCAATATTAATTTTCCTTTCTCCTTTTCGGCTGCATTCATGACATAAAAAAGTCGTGCAACTATACAAGGAATAGGATTGTCAAATTATCTTTTTTGCTAATAATTCGATAATTGCATCTTCACATAAAGCAAGATAATTTCATTCATTTGGAAAGGGAGAATCTTAGTAGGAATGTCACATTCTTTGAAAGTATCAATATATGAGAGCTACTGAGTGAGTTTTTCTACTCCAAAAAATTATTGAGTTCTCATTACAAACAGAATTTTGAAAATCTTGTAAGCAAGATTGAAATTTATTTTGAATAAGAAGAGAAGAAATTTTTTGTTTAATAATTAAATTAGTAATTTCTTCAATTAAATAATTCATATGTATAAATTTATTATTAAATCTATTCATTATATATATATATATATATATATATATATATATATATATATATATATATATATATATATATATATATATATATATATATATATATATATGCATTAATACTTTTATGTAAATGTTATATGTATAATAATATCCAACGTATTAAATAAATAAATAATAATAAAATAATAAAAATGAAAGCAAATTTTTTTAAAAATATATATGTGTATAATATTATAATTGATTTAAATTTAATTTATTTTGCATATGTTTCAAGTTAAAATTAGTCTATTTATATAATTAGATTATATCCCGGTTAATTTTAATATATTATATAAAGATATGTAATAGCTAAAAAAAATTTATTAAAAAAAGTCAAATCAAAATCAATATTGTCAAAAAATAAAAATAAAAAAAATCAAGCAAGGATTAAAAAAAAGCATTATCGTCTATTATTAAGTTAAACAAAAAAAATGTGATTTATTAAGTGTATATATATAAAGTTATATATATAATTTAGTTATCAATATATATTAAATGGATACAAATACTTATTTAAATTTTGATCAAAATTAAAATTTATTTTAAAATAATAATAAATATAAGATTAAAATCTTTAATTGAAATTTTGTATGCCTAAAACTAAAAAAAATGTTTTATTTATTTTAGTGTTGTCAATAATATATTAAGACTAAGACTTTGGGATAGTTCTTTTTTTAAGCTGGAAGAAGGCGGTGTGTTCTTGATGAAGTGTGATTCGTTTGGAAAACTCATTGAAATCTGCGTTTACATTTGTTTGAGAAATGATTTAAAATGTCTTATATATATATGAGGTGAAGAAATTTAAACAAAATGACAAAAAATAACTAATAATCATATTTAGTCTTAAGTCAACTAAAGTTATATTAACATATTGCACATATAATAATACTACCAATTAATAATATTAATATTAAAAATCTCAATATAATGTCAATATTAAAATATCTCTTGATCAAATCTTTTAAATTTTTTTCATTATTACCCTCTTAGCATGATCATTTATTTTATGTGCCATAGTATTCGTCAAATCGAAATAGTTGCAATCATCTCGATTCATTCTTTGGGCAGAAATTTTCTCATAATTTTCTTCCATGTAGTGAATATATAATATTGCGTCTGGCTCTTGTGACTTAGAGATCCTAAGTCATAGTTCACGATAAAAAAATTTGTATTAATAAAATATTAATATGAGGGCGGGTGGCATTCTGAAATATTTGATTTTATTTCTTACATGTCGACGTAGAATGAAAGATTGAAATTAAAATTATATTGAATTGAAAGTTCAATTGAATGATGTAGCATATTAAAAGGTATAAATATAGACATTACATATCATATTTTTTTCATCAATACATGTAATGCAGTGTGATTAAATTAAAGTAGGTACAATAGCTAAATAGAGCTAATAAGGATATACATAAACGCAAATATATAATTTTATTTTACCTCTCCAACCGAGCCCTTAGTTTCATAGAGTCGTTCTGTTGACCTTCAGCTCATCCATCCATCTCCCTTCCCCATGGTCCACCTTGCTTGGAAATCTTCTAGTTGAATGAATGGGGTGAAAGTAGAAAGGGGCAATGGAAACTTGAATAGTTTCAAAGAGAGAAGAGACATTAGAAAGAAGTGTTAACTAGTGGCCCAATCAGAAATATCCACATCTCATAACTGCATAAGTTTCAACCACAGGCATAGGAAGGGACAATGAAAAAAAGTATATTTCCTGTTTTCCTGAAGGCTTTTTAATTACTTAAACATTGGCTATAATGCCCGATAAGCCTAGTTAAAGAATGTCACAATCAAGCTAATAGGGTTAGTGGCTAGAGAAGGCTTTTTCTCCATGCTGCGGATTCAAGCCACATATTTTGAAATTTATCACTCACTGTTTTCAAGAAAAAGGTGATATAAAAATGATAGATTAAAAAATAAATTAACGTACACTGCTAGTGTATGATAGTTTCATCTTTCAAGTGAATGATATAGTCAGATAATTATCAACCGTAGTATTATAAAGCATATAAAATTGAAAAAATGCATTATGTGAAAAGTAAAATTAGTGAAGCACTGAAACTTCTTAAGAGATAAGTAAATGATTGGGGCTAAGGAAAGCTAGAAATAAGAGCAATAAAATGCAGGAAATTTTTGAGTGCAAATCATGTAACTGCATAATCCACATGATACCATGATTCCGAAGTCAGAATAACACAAAAATACAAAACTACCTTATTATTTTCCGAACTTGCAGGATCTGGCAGTAAAGCTGGAAGATGACTAGAATTACCTATAAGACAAATTTTAGAAATTTTCAAAATATATCCTAACACAAAGAATCAACAAAAACAAAACCTTTCTCGCCATAATTCTTCATCAACAAAATCCATTCAAATAGCAGGTACCAAGAAAATGAAATTTAGTTTGAAGTGTTTCACAAAGGCTAATTTGGGATTGACGTGAAGGAAATCAAATGAAATCAAAACAAGTTATAAGCTGATTATGAATCTTTATCATTGATTTAAATTTTTCAACATTTATTTCATCTCATTTCACTCAAGCTTCAAGCATACAAACACAACCTAAAACTTATGGATTTTACATCTTAATTGCAGTTGGTAGCAAATCCCTTTCACTATTTTTCATTTTTCCTCCCAGAGACAACAATCAATTTCTATTTCTCCTTCTATATGGTTATGTGCAGTAGTGACCATCATTGATTTGGTGTTATTCTTCGCTTAGAAAGTATTTTATTGCTATTGTATTTTTTTCTTACAGTAGATTAGACTGGTATCTCACCAAAATCACCAGTAGCTCCCCTTGGATTTCTGCTTACTAGAACATAAAAAATTCCACGGTTTTGATCTTATGGCAGATTTAGTGGCCTATGGAATACAACGTAGACCTTGGGCCTTAACCTATAGTAGCCACCAGCGGCAAGCAACACAGCAGCAGACGCAACAAACACTAGCAACAGCAAGGGACTTTCGTTCTTAGGCACTGGGCAACAGCACCCAAACCAAACCCCACACATGATGAAGATAACCACTTAGGAGGAAGCTAAGAAAATGAGAAAAATATTTACCATCAATTCTAAATTGGTTTTCAAATGAATTACAAGTCTTTAGATGAGCACTTACAGTAGAGAATGTTCTAATCCACTCCTAAACAAACTTTTTAAAGGAAATAAAATTGCAAAAAAAATAATTACAAGTCTTTATTTTTGTGATCCTTAGCCTTTAAGGATCTATCTCAGAACAATTTATGGAGTTGATTGATCCCACAAAGAAAAAAACACGTATTTGAAGGACCAGCATTAACAGCATCATCTAAAGCGCTAGAAAGCAATATAACTTGTTTTGCCCCCTCCTTAATGAAGTTTCTAATGTTTTCCCACAACCAAAACATAACCCTACACTGACTATCGATACACCATAAATTATTGCATCATCTTCAATTGAGATGCAGGTATCAAAATCAGAACTTTTTTCCAAATAATGAAAACCATGGGGAAGTGGCCCAGCAACCCCATTCTAACCTCCAAATTTCCAATACATATAACAAAATTTCATACCTGCAGCATAATCATATTTATTCTGCATCTAATCAACTCACTAGGTTTGCCATAATAAAAATTTCATGTCCCCAGAGAAGTGCTCCATAAGTGAAAAAGAAGAAAACACCTTGGGAGGAGTTGTTGATATAAGGCATAATTCTTTTAATTTTCCTCTTCAACCATCCCTTGTCAACACTTTGATGATTTGCATATTTTCAACAAAATGAAAAAAATCTGTTGTCAATTTTCTTATATGTTTTCATGAATTTAAGTTGTTTCCATTTCGACAATAGCTTCCACTATAGTAAATTACTCCAGAGTGAAAATTTCCTGTTTCATACTTTTTATGACATCATTCTAGTGCACAAGTTGATGCTAAGATTGTGCAGTAGAGACATTCTTAATCATTATAAGAATTGAATATACATATTATATTCAGTCACAAACCATGACATTCAGAAGAACAAAATTTCTTGATAGAAATTCACATTTAACTACTTACTGGAAAAAGTGTGCAGGTTTGATCTAGCAGAATCCTTGAGCAACTAAAATACTAAAGCAATCAAATTTCATCTTCCACAGAGCAAAATAATGCAGAATCTATTATCAATGAGTGGATGCCAAAAATTGAAGGGATTTTCCTTGGCATCTCATTAAGCACTCGAAAGAGAAGAATATTTTAAGATGCTATCTACCACCAGATTGTTACTCTTGTCTATGACATTGAACTCTTTAATTTATGACAACTATAAATTAAGAAGGTTAGCATGTTACTCTTGTGTACCTCATTGCCTACAAGCATCAGCTCGAAATTGTAATAAATAACACAAAGGCAGGAAACTATCAACTATTATGGGGAAATCAGTTACATTTGGAGAAACATGATAAATTAGTAACAACATGATCAAAAATAGAGTTCATGTTGTGGCTATGTCAACGTTGTATGGTTCATCAAATCAGCACTAACATTTAAATACAATACTATATTCTCACCACCACAAGTCTCTTTGAATCACTATTGAGATAGACTCATAGCTTGAGAATTACTCTACCATGGTATTATATTGATAATGTTACACAAAATACTAAAATTAAACTTCAAAGGTAAATCAAACAATAAGCATCTAAACCATTTTTCTAAACAAGCAATACCTTCATATTTACATAAAATACTACTATGGAGAGAATTAATTTCGATAAAATGTTCTTTCATTAATCAAACAAGACTGAACACAACAATGTCTTAAAAAGGAATAAGCACTAAGCTAGAAAGAAAGCAGAAGCTGGTTTGTAGAAGCTAAAATACTTTACAAATGTTGAAATATAACACTATCTAAGGCATCGTAATTTGCTCCTCTTTCATCTCCTCTCCTTCTCTCACGTGTCTCCAATTCTATGGTATGTTGACTGTTTCTACCATTGAGTAGCCCTCAATGTTGAATGCTTCAAGTGGAACAAATGATTGGTCGTTGTAGATAATGTTGAACTCAATGTCTTGGTGTGATGGGTGACGACGTATATAATTATGCAAAGTCATTGTAGCTGTAACTATTTTAACCTATTTGTTGAAGGAGTACGCAGGCATATCATGTAGAATAACCCATTTCTTCTTCCATACTCTGAATGCTCACTCAATTACACCACACAATAATAAGTGTTGTTTATTAAATAATTCTTTCCTACCCCTTGTGACTTGGTTGCTCTTTTCAAAATCAGGAATATGATATTTTGTTTCCGAAAAAGGCTTCAAGAACCCTCATTGCATTGGATAACCAGCATCAACAACATAATATTTTCATGTTTAAATTTATAATTGGAAGCTGTAAAAAATATAATATTCTTTGTACTCAATGGATGATTCGTTCGAGTAATACCTGGAGGATGCAATGTGAAGTTGTTTTCTCTACGTCGTATAGTATTATTGAATATGCGATTATCATGTGTACTTTCTTTCCATCCAGCCATTAAAAAAGTGAAGCACATATTGAAATCATATATTGTCATCACATTCTATGTAGGTACGCTACATCGACCACTGTAAGCAACCTTTTCAGTTGATATCACATGGGCATTGACATGTGTTCTGTCAATTGCTCCAATATAATCCTACAATAGAATTTGTTGTGAACTTAGGTGATAATCAGAAATGATCATTTTTAAATAAACTTACAAATGAAGTATACCTTGAAATATGACATGTATCGGCAATCATGTAGAATCTCATCAGGTATATTCTGGAAAGTTGAATCTACCGGCTTTATAATTTTAGTTGATAAACGTACAAAAGTGTCAATGCCAATAAAAAAATATTTGCTTATGGTTTCAGATGAGTGCTTAAATCACTCGCTAGCCATCCTGATAGAATCGTTATGTGATAAAATATATAGTGTTATGACCAAGACTTTTCTAGTTGTAGTTAGAGATCCACAAAGTTCATGTAAATTTTCTAATTCTGTCAGCAAAAATAATAACGACATACAAACATCATGAAATCTCCTAGTAACTCATTGATCCATTTTTCACCAATAAATCTAGAAGTCATACATGGAGTATTGCAAACATAAGTCTCATAATACTCATGTATTAAGTATACTGCAGTAACAATCATAGTCATAGGTTTATCATCATCATCACTAACCATAACTGCAACTAATGAAAAAAAATATATACATCACTATATTAGCCATTACAGATTAAGGTACTAAATAAAATATCCGTAGTAACATATGATATATCAGGTGCTGCTATCATATAATTTATAAAAAAGTTTATCATATAACAGAAACAAGTACATCAAGTAAAAAAGAGCAAACTCTCCACTACCAGATCACGGAAAAGTTTAAGTTTTGACAAATCAGAAAACATCTTTTACTAAAGGCAACCTAGCTAAACATCATGTGTTTCAAAATGATAGCGTAGATAATGAACTCTCCGTTTAGGTGCTATAGCCATAAAGATCTCTTGCTTGTTTGCATCTTCAAGCAACCTCATTGAATACAGATAAAGTAAAATATCTTTGAAAATTTTAGTGATTTTATCTAAAATAGTGATCGCCTCAGATAGTGATGGCGGTGCAGTTGCCTTATTCACTCTGTAAGTGTATGCACTGACTAACTCTGATATCTGATATCGGAGAAATCTAGCACCTCCTCTTTTTTTTTTCCTGACCTCTCGGAGCTAGAGGTGGTGAACGACCTAACATGACTAGATTCGATGTGGGAATCGTGACATGTGACAATTCATTGTTTGAATCATTTGAACCAGACCTGCTCAGAATAATTTTGTTCTTGCACAATGTCGTCAGCTTCTTGATTTGGTATCCAAGAATGGGCACCTGTGGCAACCACACCACTGAACATGAGATCTAATTTCTCTTCAATTTCAGGGTCTAAGCCGCAATATCTAAATTTTTTTATATTTGGTAATATTTGCAAGTACACATGCAATTATGTTCAGATGTTATGTTCATATGAGCTCTTTGTAGAGTTATTAGAATTGACAAGTATGCATACGAAAGTTACCTGTATCTTTTCTCGCCACCAATCATCTGATATGTCAATCATCTTCTTTGTCGGATCCCATCCTAAACCAGTTGATTCTTGTTTCAACTCGTTCCACAATTTCCAATCCATCTTCAACTGATCCCATTTATTTTTAAGTTGTGTCGTGTTGTATTCCCTTCCAATTCTCTCCTTAAAATTTTTGGTTAAATTATTCCAACCCTCTTTATTAAAATAGGTTATCGGTCTATTACCCAAGTCTATCTCCTTCAGACAAAGATCACAAAATATTATTTTCACATCTCTCTCATAAGTAGCACCGGCTCCACCTTCTCTTGGGTTTCCCATTTAAAGCTTCTATCATTATCAGATGAAGAAAATGAATCAAACAACAGAGGATTGCAATTATTTAATTTGGTTAGGCAATGCTAAACATATAACATAACTTATAACGAATAAACCATGAGTTCTTTAAAACCTGATCAACATCATATTGCATGTGTACTAAGTGAATGCAATTTTTATCAAACTATAATGTGTGTCGTAACAAATACTTAATTAAATCAAACCATGTAGAAAGATACGATGTACTAAATCTTGAATTTGATTATTCTTATTTAATGTTCAATACTTAATTAAATCAAACCATTCGAACATGTCTTTATGTAAGTAAAAGGAAGCAAATAAGAATCATATAATAAACTAAAGAGAAACGGAAAGAACAAGTGGGAGAACAAATAAAAATCCTTGATTTAAAATGATGAGGGAAAAAATTGACTTAAAGAGTTTGATTTCTCTAACACCGATGTTGTGATTTAAAATTATAATATTTTTGCTAGCTACTATTTAATTTACCAGTAATCTAATATTTCACATAAAACATAAATTAAAATTAATTTTTATTTCATATGAGATGGCATGATTGCAAATAATTTTCCACTTTTGTTTTCTAAACTAACAACTTGTTGATATGCGTATGAAGATCTTATAATCTCTTCAATCTTTCATATTATAAAACAAGTTAGCAGTTCATTGATATACATCCTCAATATAAAGAATGTTAACATAAAACAAAAATAATTAGAAAAATCATCTTACACATAGCTAATGGTATTAACTTCCCTCTTCAGGACATTGTGTTTCTTCTTAAAACATTAGTTCAAAAAAACTTTTAAATTAAGGTTAAAGTCATCGTAATCATCAATCGGTAGGATGCTTAGCTTCAAAGTTAATAAAAGTTACTATACATAATACATAATTTCTCACAATAAAATAGTCATCAAGAAACATATAGAAAGGGGCTAAACTAGCCTTAGCTCCTTGGAGGAACAAAGAAGCTCTCCTTACTACTACTCCTATTACAATAGCTCTTATCACAATAACTGTTGAAAATATCAAAACTTTTAACATGCAAACTACATATGAACTTCTATTGCTCGCATCACAACAACATATAAAAATTTCAGTGCCGAATAAAATTAAAAATCTTAGAACATAGTGAAAAGGCAAAAAAAACAAAACATAATAATTAGAATCCAAGAGTAATATTGATGATTATTACTTTTATTATAAGTAATTACAACAATAATAAAATAGCTATTTTATACATATGAAAAGTATACCATAGTTACAAAAATAACTCCAATCAAAAATTTTGAAAGTAGTGGGTCTTAAATTTCATTTGTCATCTCATCGTGATAGCTGATTGACACAACATATTATGTATCGATGATTTAACTTCATCCACCTAATTGAAAATTTTTTGATCGATTATGTGGGCATTGAAAACATTTTATTCCATAATTTTATTCTCTTTAATAAGTAGGTAAAATGCATTGTAAGTTGCATCTACAATTGTTTTGGAACCAAAATATTATAAAATCAACACTTTGACTAAAAAAAGATTATGTAAAAACATATAACAAAAAAAATCAACACTCATAGAGCACCAAATGCTCAAAGGAGAATCAAATAAGACGACCTTCACATATCCGTCGGAAATTGGAGAAGATGCTAACAGAAGACGATGCTTACCTTCACAAATGACTGAAGACGGCAAAAGAGAGGTTGGAAACGGAAGTAAGAGATCGAAGCCCTGGACTCTCAAATCCGTCGATGCCCTGGTAAAGAGAAGGAGGAGATCGAAGCCGAGATCTGTAGAGCACGAAAGAACAGAAAGACCCATGGGCACGGGAGAACAGTTCTTGTCACGGGCGAAGGGGTAGTTTAGATAAACTTTTTCACCTGACACTCCTTTCAGAGTATCAAACAGAAGCAGAACTGACGAAATGATGCCCCAAACGAGCCCTAAAATTACTATTAGTTGGCATATATATAATATATAAAATGAAACGTAATGTCTGTAATAAAATTAAATTGAATTCAATTATATTAATTAATGGTAAACTACTTTATAAACTCTTGTTATTTTTAATGAAATTCAGTTGTTATTCTATACTCTTCATGCTTTGCCCCACCTGTCATGGCCATGTTTGTTCTACTAAAAACAAAACAAAATAGATAAATGACCCAAACACTATTATGATTCTCGTCGGTTCAAAAGAAGAAAACACCAATTCTTCTCCCAATTTTTCATTTTCTCTTTTTTTTGGTTCTTTCAGCTCATCGGCAAAAAAAGCTTGGCAGCATTTTCTCCTCCAACTCTTCTTCATATCGCCGACTAAGATTCACTGTAAGCCTTAATCTTTACTCCATTTCTTCATCTTCATCTCTCGACACTCTCCCCCATTCCTCTCCGTTCTCTCTGATTTTCTCTCAGCCGAATCCTCATTCTTGAATTACTTTTCCCATTCCATCAAATCTCAAGCTTATTCCTTCGTGGGCCACAAAAGATTTTCTCAGTTTTCCCTCAAGCGGTTGTACAGACGCTTCTCCTAGTTGTTGTCCAGGTTACCACCTCCTTCTCCGTTTCCTTTATAGTCGAATTCGCAGCAGCCGCAGATTCCTTCCTAGCCAAGTAATAAATTTTGATCAAAATTGTGATCATCCAAGCGCATTATGCAGTGATATTTAAATGGATATGAACAATTTCTATATAAAATTCTATATATATATATATATATGTGAAGCAATTTTCATCCCATTTCGAGCGCACTCTATAAGTGATAGGCCAAATGCATTAAATATGTGCTAAGAGTTGAAAATGAGATTTGCACATATTTTAGGAACTTACTTCGATACAAAAATAATTGATTTTATATCAAATATAATATTCTAATTTATGAATTTTATTAATTAGAAAAAATCTTCTGAACTAAAAAAGAATGTATATGCTCAGGCTAAGAAATTCATAATACAATTTTATTGTCTGAAAATCTTGCATAGACTAAATCGAGAATAAATAAAAATATAAAATTATTCTCATAATTTAGAAATAAAATTATTTAAATTATCAAATACAGGCATGAGTCACGATATAGTATTGAATGTTTAAATTTAGATGTCTGAGGATGATGTGTGAGTTAAAACTAGATTGACTTAAATGAATTACACTATAAATTATGTAAATATTTTGATAGAAAGATAATTTGAAAGTTTGAGCATATTTTAGAATTTAATATTTTAGAATTAAAGCTGTCTTAATTAACTTTTTTTTTTTTTTTTCATTTTTCAAGCCGTAAAGTTAGACTAATGGTGGCAAAAAATTATTCGTTGTGAAGTATTATTTTGTCTTATTTGAATGAAGTGGCTAATGGCAGTTGCTTTTTATTAAAATCGACACCCAATTCATATGTAGACATGGAAGAAAAGTTGCACCTTTGAAGAAGATTATGGAATGATATGGTAGTTCGCTGTAGCAGTTTGACTTCACTTACCTGTGCTATTAGATTTTTAGATATAAATCAGCCAAAGGTTTCTAAATTTTTCATAAAATTTTTTTTATTGATAAAAAAATTTATTTATTTTAGTTTAAGATAGCAGTGAATTTAAAATTTTATGAATCTGTTCACTGTTGTTTTGAATGTAATTGTTAAAATAATGAATTTAACTATTATTATTTTTAATATAGCTATTGAAATAGTAGATATAATTATCTAAATTTTGGATATGATCATTATTTAATTTTTCAACAAATCAACAATTAATAAAAATTAACCATTTTTTCAGAAAAAAATTGAGTCTTGAAGTAGAAATTTGATGTAGGAAGGATTTGATTCTAGAATCTTAGAAATAAAAATTAGAATTTCAGTTATCAGATTCATCATTTTAGAAATCACATTCAAAATAATAATTATCATATTCAATATTTTAATAATTACATCCAAATTAAGTAATAATAAATAGATTTATGAATATTAAGATTTATTATCAGTTTTGTCTAAAGCTTATTTATTTTTCAATAGATTAAAAAATAATTTGCTTTCTATTATAGAATATTATGATAATTTTTCTTAGTTCTTAAGATGAGTTATGAGGAAAGAAAATATATTTTGCTTTGTGGATAGCAGTGCCGCTTAGTTCCTTCTCCCCAGATTGTATATAACACTAACAAAATTAGGATATACTTTAAAATTTGCACTCTGAATTTTCATGTCTGAGCACATACAGATATTTATAGCTTAGATAATTTTATCAAATTAATAAAATTATTGATTTTGACAATCATAATTAGAATAAAATTTCTTAATTTTTGGATTGAAATAAACTTCATAATTTATGGAGAATTTAATTTAATATCGCCTTATGTCTGCTTGCATGAAGAATTATAGATCTAGTGGTGTAGAAGGCTTTTTAAATTGTTCTAATATCTTATCATATCCCTTAGAATAAAATTTAATTGCTTTCTTTTATTCAAATTTGATTATTCTTTGAATGTTCAATAGACTCTCATTTATGTCTATTGATAATTCTCAAACTCATCACAAGCTTTATTCAAATTTCCTTGATCCAATTCAAGTATTTAATAAGACGAATGATATGCTTCAAATATCTTTTAAGAATTCTTTGATTATACTTATTAACAATCCTTCAATCTCATTAAGAATCTTTTATGAATTCTTTGATTTTTTCTAATTCGTTTGGAGTGAATTATGATTTCAAAACTACATTCCAATCCCAAGAATATCTTATGTGTTCTCATTCGATATTCGATCAGATCATCTTCTAAATCGAATGAGATGAGATATTGAAGTGTTAAATTTATATTTATTTCCAAAATACTCAGTTCACTTCAAGTTCATTGAAAAACCCTTCTTATGTTGGTTAACAAGCTATTTGGGTTTACCAAAAATTGTTGTTCATCTTTTTAATTAAAATGTGCTATGAGTTTCATTTTGAAGCTCTCTTTTTATGACTTTTACCCATTAGATGTGTCATATATCAATTTCACAATTATGTGGATTGGATATAGTGTAAGTCCTCTTATGAATTTCATTTGAATACCATTAATTTTGGAGCTAAGCACTTAAGTATGTCATATATCTCATGTGCTTTCAAACCAACTTCAAATATAAGATCTAAGTGATCCTTTTAAAGGATGCATTCATGATTGTTCATGAGTTGCCTAATTGAACTTGTGCTTGTAAGAAAACTACCAAGTTTCTTGCACATTTTATTCTCAATTTGGAATTGTATATTTAGACTTACCACCAATCATGTCATTTAAAATTCAATTGAGATCTTTACTTTGTTTGATATTAAAAATGATTTATTCACATAAAAAAGACTTGGTCCAATATGATTTATCCTCAACTCAGATCAAGTTTATTTATTTAATTTCAAATTTATCTTAAGTCACTTTAATTTAATGCTATAGTTATAATTAGGAAAATTTACATACATTCTTATTTTATATTCATAAACTTTAATATTTACAAAAAGACTTTTTTTAAAAGGTGCATTTCAAGTAACGATATTTTTTGATGTAATAATAAAGATTTAGGTATTATTTAGAAAAATTTAAGTTTATGTGGAATATTCATAAGAAGGTATGTATGTAAATCCCCCTTTTAATTAAAGCTTGTTTAATTTAAAAGAGTGTGGATAAAAGAGAACTTACTTTACTGTTTCAATTTAAGCTATAAAGAATAACAATTGTGAGTTTAGTATTATCCATCAAACCCCGTTGTTGCACTTATTTATTAAGTTTAAATAAGGATGAGTCCCACATTGACTCTTTTCATTTCTATAAATAAAGCTAATAGATGGTCTTTCATTTCAAATCATTTGCTTGAGTTTAGAGGACTTGAAAAAGAGGGAGAAGAATTCTGGCTCAAAATTTTGGGCAGGCTTTCCAAATTGCCTAAAATATTTTGTAAGTGCTCTTCCTCTTATTTTCTTTGGATTGTTGTTTACTTTGTATTTGTTATGTATTTTTCTTTTGTTTAATTTGAGTTTAGACGATTTCCATTTAAATTTTCTTAAGTTCTAAATTTTAATCCAAATTTCGGTAGTATTTCGACATAGGAGTGCCAAATCCAAATTTTAGTTTTCTGCATAAGCATAGTAAGTGTTGTTTTGTGACACATAATGATTCATCTTTTACATGAAGCATGTGACCTTCAAATCTGCACAAAGAAGCAAACACATATATTTCCACATCTATTTCTTTACACATCCACAACTATTATTTCCACAAATCCACAAATTACTTCTTGCAATCTCATTTCCTATTCCGGATGTAGAGAAAAAGAGGAAGAGAGAGAATGGGGGCTCGGTTTGGTTTGATTGGGAGGAAGGGTGTTCAGTTGAAAGCTCCAAACGGACGAATTCCTGATGCTTGCGTGTGAACCGAGAGCAGGGAGGAAGAAGAGGGCTTGCGGTCGAGAAGGATCGAACAGGAGAGAGGGAGAGAGTCTCGGCTTAGAAGAATTGAACGAGAGCTCGCGTGTGAGGATTTGAGTGAATCAAAGGGAAGGCCTTTCGATCAAGCGGGAGAAGGGAAGTTTCGATTGGAAGGATCGAATGGGAGCCGGAGGAGGAAGGAGATGTGAGGCTTTCCGTTCGAATCAGAAGAGGCGGAGTAAGGCTTGTCGTTCGAATCAAAAGGGGATCCGCCTAGAGAACTCGAGGGATCGGTTGTGAAAACCGACAGGGAGCGTGCTTGCTGTTGAGAATCGAGCGCGCCTCTCTTGCGGTTGAGAGTGACGAATGAAGGGAGAATAGGGATCGGGCTCGCGTGCATGCCTTTAGGAATTAGAAATTAGGGTCGGTTAGATCAAATAATAAATTTTTAAATTTTTAAATGTTTAATCAATCTTAATATGAATTTTATGCCAACATCCTTATATAATTAATATATATGTTGATTGAGGTTCTCGATGTAGGATATAATGGCATTCGTTTACGTGATAGGTCGTTTAGTTTCGCGTCAATTGGATCAATATCGTTACACATTTTAAACCGATCACGCGTTTAGCTCGTTCGAATCGATCGCATCATTTAATAGATTTGGCGTTTAAGTAGAGTAATCAATTTATAAATGGAGTGCTTTTGGCGTCGTCGCGCTTTTCTGTCCTAAGCGTGTATATTGATCTCTTGATTGGTTGACCATTAAATTGTTAGATATGTATATTCTGATCAATTTTGGCGTTACGTGATGAGTCCGTTTGTTGATAGTCATTTGACTAATTTTGGCGGCGTCGCATTTATTTCAATTCTTATCAAGTATCAAAGTCGATCAAATTCATCTTATAAGCTCGATTCGACTCATGTAGCATATATGAAGGTCAACAATTCTCTGTATTTTTTAGCAAAATTATTTACTTTTATATGTAGAAATGCTCACTTTTGTATTTATTATGATTGCAAATGCTGACTTGACTAATGCATATATAAACAAATTCATGGTATAGTATTTAATTTTCTACAGGGGTAATGGTACACAATAATCAATTGCTTAAAAAACTTTATATGGAACTTGAAACCATAATGAATAACTAGGCTCCTACAGATCATGTTTGAGAATGTCGTTGCAAATTTGTGAAGTTCTAATAGATTTAAGGACGCTATCTACTAAGGTGCTGCTCAAAAGTTGAAAGAAAGATTTGAAATTGATGTTATTGGTGAGTAATGCAAAAATCAAATTCGATATCAACGTAGTATATGGAATCATATTCAAGAATTGAAGAAAAAATCTAGAGTATCATGGGATGAAAGCAAAAAAATTATTTTCATGGGTCCAGAAGAAGATGCATCTCACATTCAAGTAGTGCTTCAACTTAAGCATCTTATTTAAAAAAAAAATTTTAATTGTTAATGTAAAAGTAAGTCTTCTTGTTTATGTTGTCGGCTTCTCCAAAAGACGCTACTTTCCTGAATATTCCTATCGCAAAGTATATAGATTTGCAGAAGGTTTGTGGCGAAGGGCATGCCCTTGAAAATTGGGCTAAATCTAAAAGTAGTCAAATTCCATTAAGGACTCAGCAAATCAACCTAGATGATGATAGTACAGATTTTTTAGATGCTCATATCAATACAACACAAGGTACGAAGTGGATAGAAGTGGATATGAAAGATGACTATAAGTGAATGATAAAGAGAACAACATCTTCGTCTTCTAAAGGATGCCTCACAAGAAAGAAAAGGAGAACATTTGTAGGTGAAAGCAGTATTCGTGAGTTCATTGCTATGGTAGCTGATAGTGTGGCTCAAGTAGCCAATGCTATCCAATGTTCAATAAAAGCATCTGAGGAGAGAAAAATGTTTGCTGAACTAATCTCTGAGTTATCTTGCATTCCAAGACTTTTTGAAGAAGAAATTTATGTTATCTATAATACTTTATCGAAAAACACAATGATGATTCACTCATTCCTCTCTAAACCAGTAGAAGTGAAGGCTCGATGGATGTACAAGGAACTAAACAAGTGATTTCGAGCTGTAGCCCTAGTAATGAAGATTTTGTATTTTGACATTTTGTATTTCGTGACTGTTTGTAGTAGTTATTCACTCATAACTTTTCATAATCATCTTTTCTTCTTTGTTTGTTGTTGCTATATTTGTTCAAGTTTAATTGTTACTAGCAAACCATCTTCTCTTCACAATAAATTAAGCGCACTATTTATGTTGATAAAAAATGGAAAAATTAGTTTCTAAAAAATTACCTTTACTTCTACGTTTTTATTGATTTTATGAGCTTGATTGCAGGGTTTTATTTGTGCTGATATTGATTGACTATTTTAAGTTTATTTCCTTTCAATATGGAAACTCTATATTTCATCTTTGTAATTCAGAAAAAAATATACTACTTGGATGCTAGTAGATCATAATTTTGCTGCTGCATTATTTTCCACCCCTAGATCTATCAGCTCAGGATTCTTTTACCAACCTAGGGCGTTACTTCTATAAATCCAGAGGAGGCTGCTCTAATATACAGTGGATTCCATGTCAAATCTGTGGTAAATTGGGTTATAACACTCAAATGTTGGCATAGAATCAATTTAAACTACAACAGCAAACTATTCTTTCCACCTTCACC
This sequence comes from Cymbidium sinense, assembly GCA_021442155.1. NCBI lineage: Eukaryota > Viridiplantae > Streptophyta > Magnoliopsida > Asparagales > Orchidaceae > Cymbidium > Cymbidium sinense. The sequence continues at coordinate 263,100,761 of CM038215.1, forward strand.
TCAAACTTTGCTTACGGATACTTTAAATGGTTGGCATCTTGATTCAAAAGCATCCTCACACATTACAAATAACTCCAATCAGCTCATTCAACCACAAGAATATCTGAGAAATCAATAAATAATGGTTGACAATGTTCACTCCATTCCCATTTCCACCACTAGCAGAGGACTTCTACTTACTCCAAACCGTAAGCTTGTTTTATCTTCTCTTCATTATGCTCCAAGTATTTCACATAACCTTATTTTTGTATATCATCTTACCACTGATAACTCATGTTCAATATCATTTGATGCCACTAATTATCGTATTAAGGATCTGAACACAAATCAAACACTCCTCTCAGGCCCTTCCCATGAAGGCTTGTATCCTCTTTGTCTTCAGTCTCCTTGTACTGCACGCCCTTCTACATTCATCTCCAAAGTGGATTCAGCGAATCTATAGCATTGTCATTTGTGACATCTGCATATTGCAGTTTCTCCATGTAATTCCTACCATTTAGCAAAAAGTTATAAAAACTCATTTACTATGTCAAACACACGATGTAATTTTCCCTTTAAACTTACTCATTTGGATGTATGGGGACCTTCCCAAATCATTTCTTCCAATGGATATAAATATTATGTTATTTTTATTCAAAATATACGATAAAAACTGGCGCAGGGCAAATGTTCTCCAAATTTCAGATTTTTCACATATATGTTTGTGAGAAGCATTGAATTCGTAGATAATTATCAAAAATGATCAACATGAAACTTATAGAGAAGTTCGTAAGCTTCCAACGATGCATATTTTATCTTGTTGCGTGCCAGAAAACCAGATTCTTGTTCGCAAACTTCTTTGGAGAGTCCATATTGAAGCGAATAATCTCCGAAATTTTTTACCTCAAAAGAGAGAAAAAACCTGGCAGCCCAATAAAAAGCTTCCACTATGTATCTATTTGGTACTGATTTTCCGATCTGGGATTACGTGTATGTGAGAAGTGAAGCGATTCTTTAATAATAGACGCGTTACGACAAAGTTGATGATGACAAAGTTGACGAATGTTATGACGATGTTATGGCCGGACGATAGTCGCGGCGGTGATGGTGGGTGGTGGTGGCCCGGCGGCCGTCAGTAAGCACGATTGTGCTTGGAGGATCTTTAGAGCTCTCTCCTCTCTCTTGCTTGCCCTCCTTCTCCTTTACTTCGCCTCCCCTCATATGAGGAATGAGAAATTTATAGTGGAGGAGTGGCGTCAGAATACATGCAAAACCCGTCTCACTCCACTTCATGGATGGCTCAAAATGATCCCCTTGATCATATGATGTATTTTGTGCATTTGAATGCTCAAAAATGAAGTCAGTAAGATCTTTGACTTGTTGGAACCATCGTCGAGGCCTTCGATTGACTATAAACACTTCATATTTGAGAGCTATTTAGGGGTTTAACGATTATCCCAAAGTTTCCAAGGATATTTTAAGAGCTTGATCTCGACTAGTTTCATCTTGGACTTGCTTTTAACATCAAGATTTGTGCTTCGACTAATAGTATTTTAAGTGTCATATCAGTTGCCCCCTATTTTTGGATTACATTATTTCAATCATCCAAAAATATATGTCAAATACTTGAAAATAGTAAATTCTTCAATGAAATTTGAGGTCCATTAATTACATTTTGAAACAGATCTTCATAAGAGCAATATTATGACTACAAAACGTCGGCGCAATGCGTGTAGGTATCTTGTGAGTCACGAGATTCTGGACCCATCAGATGTGGCGAAACTGGCGCACATGAAGCGTGAGCCACATGGTATATAAGCGTCTGGCGCTTCCTTGGCGCATCCGCCAGCCTGTAGCCGTGTGTGGCCGCCGGTTGGGCCGGCAGTCTCGAACAGGAGTCGAAACGGAGGATCACGATCCTTGCGTTCTGATCATAATTCATGCCGAGTCGAATTATGGCAGCGAAGCGGGTCGCGGAAGTGAAGCCTGAAGTCAGCGGTTAGCGGCGATAGTGTCAGCGATAACTGATATTGATCGCGAGCCTACGTCGTAGTCGTGGGATACGGCGGCGATTCTTGGTAAAAACAAAATGCCGGTGATGGTCAGCAGCCAGTGGTTGGCGGCAGAATAATCAGCGATAACTGCGGTAGTCGACGGCGGTGACTGGCGTCGGTAGTCGGCGGGGATGACTGGCGACGTTGAGGATTTTTGACCTATCCGAGGTTGTTTGTCAGAGTGTTTGCTCAATGATGTTAACACGATGATGTTAACCTATGTGGAAGAGGTTGAATCTGAGATTTTATCCAGGTTGTTTGTCGAGTGTTACCAATGGCGTTAACGCATGGAAGAGGTTAAATTAGAATCCGGCCGAGATTTTGACCCATCCAGGTTGTTTGTCAAAGTTTTACCCAATGACGTTAACCTGTATGGAAGAGGTTGAATTGAATCCGCGAGGATCTTTGACCCATCCGTGGTTGTTTGTCGAGTTACGATGGCGTTAACATGGAAAAGGTTGAATCGGCGAGATCTTTGACATCCGGTTGTTTCAGTGTTACGCAGATGGCGTTAACACTATGGAAGAGGTTGAATTAATCCGATGAGGATTTTGACCCATCGAGATTGTTTGTCGGGTGTTAGATGGCGTTAACGTATGGAAGAGGTCATGAGAAGTCCACCGGACCTTTTGACCTATCAGGAGGTTGTTTGTCGAGTGTTACGATGGCGTTAACTTTGGAAGAGGTTGAATTGAATCCGTGAGGATTTTGACTATCAGGGTTATTTGTCAGAGTCTTTGCTCGATGACGTTAACCTGTAGGAAAGAGGTCATGGGAAGTCCACCAAGGACCTTTTGACCTATCCTAGATTGTTTGTCAGAGTCTTTGCTCGATGACGTTAACCTGTGTGGAAGAGGTCGTAGGAAGTCCACCAAGGACCTTTTGACCTATCTGAGGTTGTTTGTCAGAGTCTTTGCTCAATGACGTTAACCTGTATGGAATAGGTCGTGAGGAGTCCACCAAGAATCTTTTGACCTATCCTAGGTTGTTTGTCGAGTGTCTACTGGCGTTAACACTGTGGAAGAGGTGGAAAGTCCATTAAGGAACTTTTGACCTATCTAGGTTGTTTATCGAGTATTTTCATTGGCGTTAACTTTGTGTGGAAGAATTCGATTAAAACATCCGTTTGTGGTTGTAGCTAAGTTGCTTCTTAACGCGGGTCGTTTTCCATGAGTATGAGTGGAAAATATAATTTGCAAAGTTATATCTCTTCTCAATGTTGAAATATCCTCCAACTTTGACTTGTTTCTTGGGATGGTAATCGATTAGATGCTTAACATGTGATCTTACGAGATAAGAGTTGCCCCGTTTAGATAGAATTTGAAGAAACTAAGTTTGATGAATCTTCATTCTTCGCTTGTGATCCTTAAAAGATTGAATTGCTCCACATGGATGGTGGTTTTGATCTTGTTGGGAAACTTGGATAATCTTTTGAGATTAGAGTTGCCCCAGGTTTGGACAAAATCACGAAGGAATGAAGTTTGATGAATCTTCATTATTCGCTTGGGCTCCTTATAAGTTTGAAATGCTCCACCTCGATGGTGGTTTCGATCTTGTTAGAAAATTTGGATAATCTTTTGAGATTAAGAGTTGCCCCGGTTTAGACAAAATCGAAGGAGCAGTTTGATGAATCTTTATTATTAAACTTTCCTTAAAAGCTTTAATTGCTCCACCTCGATGGTGGTTTTGATCTTGTTGGAAAACTTGGTAGTCATACAAGATGAAATAATGGGAATCGGTTTCCCTGAGAGCTGTTGCGTGCGGAAAACTGATTCTTGTAGAGTAAAAGTTTCGCTTCTTTGGAGAGTCAGCACATGAATATTCAAAGCGAATAATAAAACTCAATTTTTATGTGAAAAATCTCAAAAGAGGGAAAAATCGGGGCTGTGATAAAAGCATATGTATCTATTTGAGTACAAGATTTTCCCGTCACGGATTACGAAATTGTATGTGAAGTGGACAACGTTCTTAATACAAGCGTTGACAAAGTTGACTCTGATGTTGGCAGCAGTTAATGACGATGTTATGGCCGAAATTGGCAACGGTGGCGGTGGCGGTGATGGTGGCGTGCTGACGGCGGCGAAGAGTGGCTGGTGTGCTTGGAGGATCTTTAGAGCTCTCTCCTCTCTCTTGCTTGCCCTCCTCCTTCAGGCCTCCCCTCTATGAGGAATGAGGGCTATTTATAGGTGGAGGAGTCGTCTATAAATACATGCAAAACTCGTACCACTCCACTTCATCGGATAGCTCAAAATGATCCCCTTGATCATATGATATATTTTATGCATTTGAATGCTCAAATGAAGTCGGAATCATAAGATCTTTGACTTGTTGGAACCAGCTCGTCGAGACGCTCGATTTAACTATAAACACTTCATATTTGAGAGCTATTTAGGGGTTTAACTGATATCCCAAAGTTTCCAAGGATATTTTAAGAGCTTGATCTCGACTAGTTTCATCTTCGGATTAGCTTGCTTTTAACATCAAGATTTGTGCTTCGACTAATAGTATTTTAAATGTCATATCATATCTAATTCGGATAACAAACGAGTGAGATATATGCGAAAAACTGGAGCAGGGCATACTTTTTCTGAATTTTAGTTTTTTTGTCTATAGTGTTTGTGAGAACTGTTACGAATTTGTAGATAATTACCAAAAGTGATCAACATGAAACTTTTAGAGAAGTTCATAAGCTTTCCAAAGATATGTATTTCATCCAATTTGGATAAGGAACGAGTGAGATATATGCGAAAAACTGAAGCAGGGTATATTTTTTTCTGAATTTTAGTTTTTTTGAATATTGTGTTTGTGAGAACTTTAGCGAATCCGTAGGTAATTATCAAAAGTGATCAACATGAAACTTGTAGAGAAGTTTGTTAGATTTCCAATGATACATATTTCATCCAATTCGGATAAGGAATGAGTGAAATATGATCAAAAAATCGATGCAGGGTATATTTTTTTTGAATTTCAGATTGTTTGCCTGTATTGGCAGTAAAAAATAATAATTTGTGAACTATAAATTTGAGATTAAGGGGTTGTTTGATTAATCAGTGATACATTATGTACTAGTATGATTAGATTTCGTTTATTTTTTTAACTTGAAGTACTTACCTAAACAAAACCAAATAGAACAAAGTTTATACAAACCTACAAATTAGAACCAAATCAAATTGAGTCATACTGATCAAAATTTCAGTTTGGCTCAGTTTTCCTGTTAAACATCATTTGTTCCACCCTTAATATACTTTAAATTCTGGTTATCGCTTTGGATGCTGTGATTGTTCCTTAAAATAAAAGGATCTTAAGTTGGAAGTGCTGTGATAGAATCCATGATATCAGATCTGAAGTCTTTTATATAGTAAAACTGTGCATGATGTGCATGACATCTCACTTTACTCATACATTATTTTTAATATCTGGTGTGTTACAGTTTTCAGGAAGAGGAAGAGATAAGAAGGTTGGAAGTTTTGAAAAGAAAATGATAGAAACCGATTGCTGCAAGAAGTGGTCCAATGCTGTTCAATATTGCAAATAAAATTTTAATTTTGATGAGTTTCTTTTATTTTATATAACTGTTTATTTTTGGTTATAGTTTCATGTATATTCTTCATTCTCTCTCCATTTCGAGGGAGGAACAATGAGCAGAAAGTTTCAACATGAGCTTTACAAACTTGGGAGATGCGAATTTTTTTTTGGTTGTTTTATATTTGTATTTATGTAAGCATTTCAATTTGAAATGTGCATTTGTTCGAATTGATTTCTTGGTGTTTAAAAAACTCAATATCATATTTGTATGATCATTTTATTACTAAGACAAAAGAGTGAAACTTCTCTGAATGATTGAGTTGTATCAATATTTTAAGCTTATATATATTGAGTTGACTACTTCACCACCAAGAGAGTGAGAGACTACTGTGGATCTTGATAAGGATGAGCAGCAACTCCATCCTCATTATTAGGCTATAGTTATAATCATGGGTCATTTAATTTTTCTCCAACCCAAGTAAGTCAACTATGCTTAGACTAGGGGCATAATCATTGAATCACTTTTTGATCATGGGTTAATTCTAATTTGATGTGTTTGATACTAATAAGAATAAAAAGTGTTATAGTATAATATAAAATAATAATTAAAATATATTCTTAAAAATTTGTAAATAGATTACGATTCTTCTTAACCTAAATTTGTATATAGATTAAATTTTATACTTAAATATTATTTCCTAACTTTGCTCATAATCATAGTTTTTAACCAAGTAGTAAATTTTTATTTATACTTTATTTATATTTAATATATATTTAATTATTAATTTAATAATTTAATTAATGAAAAAAAACTTTGAAATTACTTTAGATAAAACAGTATTGAATCTTGGTATTTCTTTACTTTCATATCTCAAACAAACAGAAAATTTTATTTTATTGTATTTTTATACAATAAAACAATTAAAATATTCAAATTAAATTTGTATTTCTTATATTTGTGTTTTTTTTCACAATAAACAAGAAAAAAAACAGTCGTAGACCCTGGCCACGGAAGGCAGCATTGAGTCTCAGCTTCACGATAGTTGTGGCTTAAAATCCTGAAGTTCAGTCAAATAATGTGAATCCAAACACATTTGTGGCACAACATAAACTGTGTAAACATACATTATAACAAAGTCAACAGGAAATTTTTAAAAAAAAAATTTGATCAAATGTATAAAAATAAAACATTTAAATTTAAATAAAAAATATTTAATTTTATGCCTCAAAATTTTAATTTAGAATTATATTTGAAATTTTTAATACCAAAATATATGAAATTAAAATATTATATATTAAGTTTATTCACCTTCATAATTTTATCATCATCTATGCCTATGATAATAATTTATTTTCTTAATTAATTTTAATTTATTTGCTAAGATGAGTAAGTGAGAAGAAGAAAATAATATTCTATTGATAAAATAAATTACCCTAATTCATAAACTTTTTAAAGTTTCTCATAAATGTTAAATGTTTTGAAAATAAATACATTTTTAAAATTTAAATATAACTTAAATATAACTTATTATGAATATTTTGAGTTGTTTGATTTGTTATTAGATAAACATAATAACTTATTTTCTGATATTTTCGATTATAAAATAAATAAAAAAATTTTAAGAGAGAAAAAAAACTCAAAAATATTTCAGCAATAGAAACAAGTTACGCGCATGTTATCATGATCATGAATAATAAATTTTACTTTAAAAAGTATATTAAATAAATAGCGTAAGCTCAGCCATCTCTCCTTCTAATTTAAGAACATATTACCTGCTTAATAACTAATTAAAAATAAATTCATTTTTTTTATTCTACTCTATTTTCAAATAATTTTTCTAAAATGTCTATATTTTACTTTCTTAAAAAATAATATTTACTAAATTCAAGTTAATAATTTTGTTATCTACAGGTCCGTAGAGTTGACAATTCAAAGACAATACATGCGTAATTAAAGAGCTAACAGAGACACCTGCATTTTTTAACGGAAAAACCTCAAAAGAGAAAACCACTGGCCTAGCCCAAGAAAAGCTTCCACTATGTATGTTTCAGTACAAAGTCTTCTCCGATAACGGGATTACGTAATTGCATACAGAGAGGAATAACAACCGTGTAACAACGACGTTGTAATTGTATCTGGAGAGTGCAGAACTTCCTAGAATACGGATTAATGGTGGCTTGGCGATTGATGGTCGCCGAAGGAGTACATTGCTGATCTTTGAGGATCTTCAGCTTTTTTCTCTCTTCTTCACTCTTCTTCCTCGCTCTGACTCTTTCCTTCTTCCTCGCTTGACTCTTCCTTTTCCTTGTTTGACTCTCCTTCTTCCTTGTTCTGACTCTTCCTCTTCTTCCTTGTTTGACTCTTCCTCTTTTCACTCTTCCTCTCTTCCTTTTGACTCTTCCTCTTCCTGCTTTAACTCTTCCTCTTCTTCCTTCCTCCTCTTCTTCACTTGGCCTCCTCATGAGGAATGAAGGCCCATTTATTGGGAATATGGATTGTAAATTCATGTAAAGTCGACCACTCCCCTCGACGGACGGCTCAGATGATTCCTTCGATCATTTGATGTATTTTGAGCATTTGGATGCCCAAATGAAGTCGGAATTATGAGATCTTAGGCTTAGATCCTCGCGAGACGCCGATTTGACTATAAACACTATATTTGAGTCTTTTGGGATTTAATTGATGTCCCAAAGATTCCAATGATATTTTAAGTTGATCTCGACGGCTTTTGACTCAAAATCATATCGCTCGATCAAGATTTGTGCTTTGACTGGTATTTTGAGAGTATATCGTTTCTATTTTTGGATGACATTAGCTTAATCATCCAAAAATATATGTGTCAAATGCTCAAAATAATAAATTGTTTTCAGCGCTTCCGGGACCGGCGTCATATGTCAGGCTCGTGAGCGCAGGCGCTGGTCTTGATCACGAGATGGGTACCCACGGGTCGTCTCTGCCGCTGGCCGCGATTTACTACGGGAGCAGCGGTCAGCCGACGGGTCGTGGCTGAGCTGCCGGGTCGATGGCTACGCGTCGATCGGGTCGTCGGCGAGGGTTACGCCACGCGGATCGCCGGGGCGGGCCATGCTGCTGCAACGGACGCATCGTCGCCGCTGTGGATCCGCGGACGTTCGGGTCGCTACGACGGTCTGCTCATGGACGTTCGGTTATGCGCTGTCAGGCAAGGGCCTGCCAAGGGTCGGAGCAGGGCTACCAGGCGCTGTGCCGCCCAAACAGGATTTGGGGTTTTGCCATTTTTTTGAGGGGTTTTACCTTTTGCCTCAGGCTATAAATTCTCCCCTGGGGTGAGGGAGAGGCACACCTTTCCTCTCCCTTTCTTCTTGAGTGAGGGTCCTTTGAGGCAATCAAGACGATCAAGAGGTTCAAAGAGGCGATCAAGGAGGCATCAAGGCCCACGATCGGTTCCGCACGCCTCGCGACGTCCGGTGAGGCATCGCCACGCGCCGGTTCCACCGTGCCCCATCTGACCTTCCGTTGGGAGGCGATCAAGGCCCACGCATAATGCCGGGGTACCGCCCCGCTGGACGTCCGTGGGGAGGCGATCAAGGCCCACGGTATACGCCGTGGCGCACGCCCGGACCGTCTGAGAGGCGACCGGCCCACCAGATACCGGCCGGCGACGCCCGCTGACCGTTGGGATGATCGCGCCCACGATACGGGGTTCCGCTTACCGCCTCGCCGGACCGTCCGGAGGGAGGCGATCAAGGCCCATGCATACGCCATGGTTCCGCTACCGCCTGACCGTCCGCGTTAGGGATCAAGGCCCACGCATATACGCCGTGGCCGGCGACGCTTCGCTGACCGTCCGCTGGGGAGGCGATCAAGGCCCACGCACATACGCCGTGGGTTCCGCTTACCGCCTCGGCCGGATCGTCTGGGTTTGAGGCGATCAAGGCCCACGACGTGGTTCCGGCACCTACGCCGGACCGTCCGTTGTGAGGCGACGCGCCCACCTGCGACGCCGTACCCGCTAACCGGCTTGACCGTCCGCTGAGAGGCATCAAGGAGACGATAACCGGAGATCGGGGTTGACCGCGAATGCTCGACGATCGGCCACGCGACTGGTCGCCGGTGATAACCGAACGCTGGTGGACCGGAGATTGCCGACGATGGTCGGCACGACCGCCGACGGTGATCGCATTGGCTACCGTGATCGGCCGGACCGAGACGGTTCGTGGCTGCGCCGCAAGTGAAGATTGCCCGATGGTCACGGGCGGACCGGCGACGGTAGTCGACGCGCGGCACCGACGGGTATGGTGACAACGAATCGACGATGACGTGGCGACCGGCCGATAGTGAAGATTGTCTGCCGACTCGGCGCGGGACCGGCATGTAGTCGACGGTGGCAATCGGGCCGACGGCGGATGACCGCAAAATGGTGACCACCACATGGTGGTGAGAAGGATCGACCACCTGGTGCGCGGGTGACCTGCATTGGTACACGTTGCCTGCAGCGATCGCCGGGCGATGGTGTGGTGGTGACCGACATGGATGGTCGACGGGTGTCGGCGACGAATGGCACGTGGTATGGCGACCGACGCGAGTAGCGAGGATGACCAGACACGGTGGGGACCGAAGATTGTGGTGACACGAGGTTGCCGGAGATGACCGACGGAGATGACCGACGGCGGTGATTGACTTATCCGGGGTTCCGAGTGACTCACGACGCACTATGGAAGAGGAATCAACTGCGAGATTTTGACCTATCCGGTTGTTTGTCAAAGTGTGACTACGACGCAACTGTATGGAAGAGGTTGAATTGAATCACCGGTGATTTTAACCCATCCGGGTTGTTTGTCGAGTGTTATCCCATGACATTAACCTCGTGAGGGGTACAAAGTTTTGACCTTTCCGGTTATTGGTCTAATATTATTCGCCGACTAACCTATATGGAAGAGGCCGGTCCACCAAGGACCTTTTGACCTTTCCTGGGTTGTTTGTCAGAGCTTTTGCTCGATGACATTAACCCGTATGGAAGAGATCGCAGGAAGTCCACCAAGGACATTTTGACCTTTCCTGGGTTATTTGTCAGAGCTTTTACTCGATGACATTAACCCGTATGGAAGAGATCGCAGGAAGTCCACCAAGGACGTTTTGACCTTTCCGGTTGTTCGTCGAGCTTTTGCTCGATGACATTAACCCGTATGGAAGAGGTCGCGAAGTCCACCAAGGACGCTGACCTTTTCCGGTTGTTGTCGAAGTTTTGCTCGATGGCGCTAACCCGCATGGAAGAGGTCGCGGAAGTCCACCAAGGACGCTTTTGACCTATCCGGGTTGTTTGTCGAGTGTTTACTCGACGCTAACCCGCATGGAAGAGGTCGAATATTTGTAAGCTAAAAGTCAACATCGATCTTTGCCTTTTCGCTGGTGTGCGAATTGCTTATCTTTTGAGATTAAGAGTTGCCCCGCCTGGGGTATGTTCGTATGAGTCGATTGATTCTTTTCCACCGACGGATATCCTTGTTGAATGGGCCTTTCGATTTCTTCTTTGATGATCACCGGTTCGAGGTGCTTGCAGATTATCCAAATTGTTCGGATGTGCATTAATAGCCTCATCAAGATTTGTGCTACACGATGAACTAAGTCGGCATATGACCGACCGTGTCCCGCATGAGTGATGAGTAAAAGGCCCTGACGGAGTCCTCCAAGAAAACTCCTCTTAATAGTTCGAGTTTACTGTATTTGGCGAAGCTTCTAAGGAGAACCTCGGAAGTATTAAGTGATTCACCCTCGCTCGATCGGAAAGATGGGAGGAATCTTTAATGATTCCCGCAATGAACTGCTTCATGAAAACCTTGGCTAGTTCAAAGGTATGGATGGATCCCTCGAAGAGAGTAAAACCAAGTTGAAGCCCTTGAGGGTAATGGGAAAGACCTAACAAATTAAGGTGTCGAGCTCGTTGGATATGCATGATAGTCCCAGAATGGTCGATGTGTTCGTGTTAGTTGCCCATCATAGGAATCAATGCTCGAAGCTTGAAACCTACGGAATTGGATGTCAAGAATGGCCTAAAGGTGAGGACCTCATAACCGCTGTGTGAAGATGATTGCCTTGAAGGTGAAATTCATCTTGCATTAAGCGCCGCATTTCGCGGAATATCATGACGAGCGGATTAAAAAGATGAGCATGTGTGAAGTTATCAACAACAATCGGATTAGTAATTGAGCCGCACGCTGGATGAGTGGAACTAGCGGTCAAGGAGATCGCGCTCCATGCGCGAGGAACTCCGGTCGGGAGGATTAGCGCTTTGACCTTTCGCAACGACCGATCTTGGGGAGATATGTTTATCGTAGCGTTGTTGTAGTCCTTGCAAAAGCCGGATCATCTTATTTTGAGACTCTCCATTCGACGGACACGATCTTCCAAAGAGATTCGCTCGCCCCGCAGGTCATGCCTATCGGGGAGTGAGGCAAAACTTGGCGCCCTTGTGGGATGGGTTTTGAGAATGACGGAGTTGAAGCGGAGGCCCACAGGACGAGTGTTGGCCTATTGACATAACGCGGATGTTCACGAAATTGTGGTTGAAGGGTTTTTCTTCCCACGACGGCCAAACCGCTATGCTAGAAACCAAATACCAGAGTGAAAGTTTACACCTTAGCCTGACAATTCCAACACACACAGTAATTAAAGAGCTAACGAGACACCTGCACTTTTAACGGAAAATCTCAAAAGAGGGGAAAACCACGGGCCTAGCCCAAGAAAAGCTTCCACTATGTATCTGCTTCGTGAGTACAAAGTCTTCCCGATAACGGATTACAATTACATATGAGAGAGGAATAACAACCTGTAACAATGATCGGGTTGTAATTACATCGATGGTGGAGATGGGGTAGAAAGTACAATTAGTGACGACGTATGGTGGTTGATGGTCACCGAGAGTGCGATCTTGCTTGCGATCTGCTTGAGGATCTTCAAGCTTTGGGCTCTCCTCTCTTCTTTTCCTCTTCTTCCTCGCTTCTGACTCTTCCTTTTCTTCCTTGCTTGGACTCTTACTTTTCTTCCTTGGACTCTTCCTCTTCTTCTTCCTTGTTGACTCTTCCTCTTCCTTGCTCGGACTTTCCTCTTCTTCCTCAACTCTTCTCTTCTTGCTCAACTCTTCCTCTTCTTCCTTTCAGCCTCTTCTTTCTTCTCACTTGGCCTCCTCAGGAATGAAGGCCTATTTATAGATGGGAGGAGGATTCTTTAAATTCATAAAGCGCACTACCCCCTCGATCGGACGGCTCAGATGATTCCTGATCATTTGATGTATTTTGAGCATTTGGATGCCCAAATGAAGTCGAATTATGAGATCTTAGGCTCGTTAGATCCTCCGAGACGCCGATTTGAGTATAAACACCCATATTTGAGAGCTGTTTTGGGATTTAATTGATGTCCCAAAGATTCCAATGATATTTTAAGCTTGATCTCGACGGCTTGACTCAAAATCATATCGCTGACATCAAGATTTATGACTATGAGATTATTTTGAGAGCCATATCAAATTTATATATGAATATTTTATAAATAATTTAATGAATTTCTATAAATTCAAATGATGAGACAAATAAGGTATCTAATAAAATTGTGAGATAAAAAGATATATCAATAGATGAAAAGGAGGACAAAGATAGAAGAAAAAATTTATTATACTAAAATGTCATCATGTGAGCAGCAATGAGTCATTAGTTAGGAAAAATGTCTAAAAAACTAAATTAAGAATAAATAAATAAAAGTCTTGATATAAATTTTAAAATAAATTTAAGACTAATGCTATAAGAAAAATAATTGAGGGACGTGATTCAAATTTGATATTTTAAAGAGAGAATTAAATATCTAAGGTGATGTTTGGGATCAATTTTATTTCGTGTTTTTATTTTTATTTTTATATAATTTTTAAAAATATATTTATTTGAAGTATTTTTTATATATTTTTATTATTTATTTTTAAAAATAAATAATATTATTTTTAAAATATTCAAAACAGTTTTTAGATATTTTATATATTTTTAAAAATAATAATTACAATTAAATAAATTTTATTTTTAAATAAAAAAAACAAAATAAATTATGAGAGAAAATGAATGAATATGTTCTCTTTCATTCTCACTCTCACTCTATCTCTTGTTTACACTATAATTATACTTTTTCATATTTACATCACCACTACCGAATAGTCTCCCCCATCCCCTGCTTTAGCTTTTTCTTGCCATGCTTTTACTTTATGAAAGAACGATGATAAGGATGCCGATTAGAAAAGCATTAATTTTTAGAGAGAGATTAAACATAATTCTTTCATATTAGATGCTGCTTCAGAAAATTGGAATTTGGTAAAGCTGCCTTCCCTCGTCAACTTTTTATTTTCAGTTCTGATTTCTTCTCTGTGAGTATGATTTGTGATTTTAATTTGCTTTTTGTCCACAAATCTGATTTCTCGGGTAGAGCAGAAATACCATTTTTTTTTTTTTTGGCCAGATTATTAGTGTGTTCTTTGCGCAGAAAGCAACAAGAATCAGAAGGCAGGGATTATGTTTTTGATCTGCAAGAGCCGATATTTATAACAATTGAATAGTTTTAGCTTCTGATCTGTGCTCGGAATTTAACCAAAAATAATTTCATTTATCTTTTCCTAATATCAGTGAGGTCTCAAAAAATTACTTTCTATCAAACGGATCGGCTTTCAGCTGCAAAAAGGTAGTTTAAAGGAATTTTGTTCCAAAGATAACTCACAACTCGTTGTAATAAGATGGAATTTTATATCTAATTGTAGAACTTGATGATGGCAGGAAAATTTGATCTAAATCTTTTGAGAAAGTCATGGCCGATATTATTGCAATGCTCAGCCGATTGACAAAGTCATCAAAATCGTGTCTGATCGCCTCCAAACCCGACAGGGCCATTTGGCTGACGCTCTTTCGAGGGAAAACGAACAACGACGCTACCGCGTCTTGACGCTTCCAAACCCGTCGGACGCTTCGAGGGAAAACCGAATAACGACGTAGTACCTTTGTCTTGATCGCTTCCAAACCTGTGACGGTCCATGCCGGTTGACGCTTCTTCGAGGGAAAACCGGAACAACGACGTAGCATCGCGGGTCTGATCACCCAAGCACCCAGGCGGTCGGCATGTCTTCGAGGAAAACCGAACAACGACGTGTCCGCTGATGATCGTCAAACGATCTTCTAAAGGAGAAGAGAAGGTGTTTCCCTTAGTATAGACCCCTTCTGGGGCAAGGTAAACCGCAAACGCTGAACCGCCTAAACCAAAACCGAAAATCAGATTTCCCGTGGGTTCTCCGGGCGGCCGCACCGCTGGCCACGGTCGACCGCGCTTCATGGCGTAATCCGGTCATAAGCGTATTCATATGCCGAACCGCTAACGGGTTTAAACGCTACCAGCCGCGAACCTTTCGGTAAAGCCGGGCCATATTCGTTGGTGCGAATCCGGCGACGGTAAGAACTGCTCGCCTCTGCTATTCGCCCATGACCGCAGCCACCGATAACTTCATCATGGCTGACGGCCATAGCTTCCTCGTTGCTCATGCGATCTAACCCGCGCCATGATCGTGAATCATGATCGGGATCCGCCTGTCGCCCTGAGATACCTCGGTCGCTATGCCAGCTCCATCAGACGCTGAATGCCGGCCGCCAATCATGCCCGCTACATGGAATGCCATGGCGCGGCGAAGCCATGAAGCGCCATGGCTGTCATTGTAAGGCCAAACTGCGGCGCTCCTCGCTGAGTCGCATTTCGATGGATCCAGAATTAAATTCGCACTACAAGATACCTACACGATTTTCGCAATGAGCTTTGTAGTTATAATATCAGACTCTTATGAAGATTTGTTCTTCAAAATGTAGCACGATCCTCAAATTTTATCAATTTGCTATTTTCAATTATTTGATATATATTTTGGATGAGATAATGTCATCCAAAAATAGAAATGATATGACTAAAATTCTCTATAAGACGAATCTTGACAAAAGCAAGTTTGATCATAAATTGAATCGAGATCAAGCACTTTAAATATCATTGGAAACTTTGAGACATCGAAATTCCTAAAAAAGTTCTCAAATATGGAGTGTTTATACAAATCGAGCCTCGACGAGTTAACAAGCCAAAGATCTTACAATTAATTTCCTTCATTTGAGCATTCAAATACACAAAATACATCATATGATCGAGGGAATCATCATGAGCGTCCATTGAGGGAGTGGCTCGATTTTGCATGTATTTAGACGCTACCCTCCAATCTATAAATTTCTCATTCCTCATATTATACAAAGTGAAGGAGAAGGAGCCAGAGAAGAGAGAACTCAAAGATCTTCCAAGAACAATCTGTTACCACTGACTCAACAACCACCGCCAGCCGCCGCCATCACCGCCATCACCGCCGATCTCGCCAGTAACCATTATTGCCGATCATAACATCATCATCGTCAACTTTGTCGCCAACATTATATTATTAAGAATCGCTGTCCACTTACATATAATTTCAGAATCTGATCGAAGATCTTGTACTCAAAACATACATAAAGTTTTTTTATTCAGCCTGGTTTTCCCTCTTTTGAGGTTTTCCATGTATTTCAGCTTTTATTGCTCGCTTTTAAATACAGCACAATTGACTTTCCAAAGAGTTTAAGATGAAACTTTTATTCTGAACCTGCTTTTTAAAGACGCAAACACTATTATATAATATCATGTTTATTTCACCTTCCATATTGCCTTACATTTATAATTTAAAAAATAAGAGCTTCTTATTGGATTAGAAATATCAAACTCATTCATTGTAATATATATCATAATAAATTAAATTACAAGGCTCATATATATATATATATATATATATATATATATATATATATATATATATATATATATATATATATATATATATATAATGAATCAGTTAAACTGATCTTACTAGTGTTCTGATTAGATTAAATGTAAAAGAAAAAAATGGTAATATTTTGTCTTCTCATTATTGATATTAAATGAACTACCTCAGCAATAATAAACACATTAAAGATAATCTCAATTTATATTAATGAACAACAAGAGTTTGTCAGCCAATAATAATTTATGAGGAAATACATTATAAAATACATACAGTTATATGTGTATAATATATTGTTTAATATAATCTCTTAAGCTTACTTCCTAAAAAAATAATAATAAAATAAAATTAATAAAAATATAAAAATAAAGAAAATAATTTCAAGAAATTAGATGACATAAAAATGTTATTAACAAAAAAAAATCATTCATTATTATCATTTAATAATTTTAAATTAAAATCAAAATAAATTAGATTAAAATATTTATATATATATATATATCATTAGTGTGATTAGATTAAATTGATTCAAGAATAATTATATATATACATATGAAAGTCTAAATATTATTTGTTTTATTGAAATTAGGTATAATATAATATAAAAAATTCATTTTGATATTTCGTTAATTTAAAGTTGTTCGTAAAAACTAGTTGCAGAGTAAAGATTCAAATTGTATTGTGAAATCCAAAGACACACGATTTAAAGAGAACAAGAAAACTTAAATTTTCTGAAAAACCTCAAAAAGGGAAAATCGTGAGCCCAAGAAAAGCTTCCAATATGTATCCGTTTTCAAGACAAAATTTTCTCGATAACGATTACTGAATTATATGAGAAAACAACGACACGAATAATGTCGTGTGAGAATAATTCGCTGATACAGACGAGACGAACAACAAAACATCGACCGACGATAAATGTCATCAGGATGGAGTCCCAGAGGTTGACTACGGAGGATCGGCGACCGACGATCTGGCCGCTACTTGCAGACATGAGTGGTGGCACTATGTTTTTGGGGGATCTTCGCTGGTTCTTTCTTTCTCTTGTTTGCCCTCTTATACGGGAATGAGGCTATTTATATGGAGGAGTATGTCAGAATACATGCAAAATCAACCACTTCTCTCATCTGACGGCTCATGATGATTCCTTTGATCATATGATGTATTTTGTGTATTTGAATGCTCAAATGAAGTCATGAAGATCTTGTTTGATCCGGAATTCCGAGAGACACCGATTGATTCATAAATACTCTATTTGAAATTTTTGTGAATTTAACCGATTAAAAGCTAACGATATTTTAAGGCTGATCTCACCGCCATTCTCGAACTGCTTTCGCATCAGATTCGTCTCGACAGAAAATTTTAGGTCATATCAAAAGTTAAAATAAATATATTAACTAAAAGCCTTTCGTAAAAAAATAAAAATAAGGTAATTAGGTTTAGAATATTATAAAATTACGTGAACTATATTCCTTCCAGATAACAAAAAAAAGGAAAAGTCCTTCTTGGTCTGTTTAGTGGTTTCGTAATGGGATCTTTCCTTTCTTTTCCCATTAAACTAAAAAATGGCTGCCTGAACTATGTATGGTTAATACAATTTAATAGAAGCACATACATTCACTTCAAATGCAACATTTGGTCCATCCCATATGGGCTTTTATTTTTTTGAATGGGCTTTCATTACCTTTTTTTAAGAAAATATTTATAATGCAGTTAATTATTTTTGTTTGTATTTTAAAAATAGATAATAGAAAAATAAATAAATAAAAGCAAAGAGAATAAGAGTAGTTGGTACCAACTTGAATCAACGCAACCAACAGGGAGAATGTATTTTTTTTTTTCAAGCATGAATACCCACTCATCTAAAGATATCATCATGATAATCCTCGGCGCCTATAACGTCATATTTATCACTCAAGATGATATCTTCGAAGATCTTCTGGAGAATGAATGTCTATGTCTGTCAGAAGCCGCCACCAACCGAGCAAAGACGGTGGGTGAGAAGGCATTTAAAAGTTAGGTAGGTGGTGCTTCCTCACCTTCTTCAATGCCTTAACTCACTTCATTAATTCGATTCAATTATTTAAGAAAATCCGGGCCCACTTTTTATTCAACCAAAATCAACAAAGCAGTTGAAGGATTATAAGGCACTTAAAAGTTAGGTAGGTGGTGCTTTCTCCTTCTTCAATGCCTTAACTCACTTCATAAATTCGATTCAATTATTTAAGAAAATGCGAGCCCACTCTTTATTAAACCAAAATTAACAAAGCAGTTGAAGGACTATATAGTTTTTATTGTCTTATTTCAGAATTATGAAAATATTTACATGCTTAACAGTCAAATATTATTAAAATTTTTATGTATAGATAAAGTGTTAAATTTTAGTTCTTAGATATGTAAATATATATAATAGATGTATTTTATCTTTAATATTTATGTATCATCACATGCCAATATTTAGTTTCTTGATGAATTTATTATTATCGCGCCTAAGTTAAATTATGAATATTATTTTTCTTATATATTACTATTATTATATTTAATGATGAGAAAAAAATATATGAAGTGAAAAATAAATTCTAAAATTTAAGAGTATTTAATTGATGCCTAATTTTAATTAATTTTGCTCATTCTAACTTGAACTGGACAGTGTACATGCTATGTTTCTATGTGTTGATTAAAAAGTCAACACTCAAAAGGAAATTTTTTTTATAAATTTGATCAAATGTATAAAAATAAACGATATTTAATTTTATGCCAAGAAATTTTAATTTAGAATTATATTTAAAATTTTCAATACCAAAATATCTAAAAATTAAAATATTATATATTATGTTTATTCACCTTCATAATTTTATCCTCATCTATGCCTATGAAAATAATTTATTTTTTTAATTAATTCTGATTTATTTGCTAAGACGAGTAAGTGAGAGAAGAAAATAATATTCTATTAATAAAATAAATTACTCAAATGTTCTATTAATATATATAATATAATTTTATAATATCATGTTTAATGATATGCCTTATATTTTCAATAATACGCGTATGTTGTCTTTAGTTGATAATCATGACGTCAATCTTTAATTGATAACAAAGAACAAGCATAATATTTTACACACTATCAAATTATGGTTATTTTTTTGCATTATTATTCTTATTATTTTTATCATACTATTATTATTGTTAAAAATTTTAAAATAATGAACTAAATAATCATAATAAAAAACACTTTAGTGCCAAGTATGCATCTCATAATTTGGAAGGATTTAATAGTACTTAATTTTAATTAGTTTGGCTCATTCTAAGTCAAACTTGACTGACTCTAGTTGGTATCTTAGATGTTAAGAAAACAGTATTTTAAAGCTTTAATTAAAGAAAAGCACTTGATGTAAGTGTTTTGGAAATTTGGAGGTGAAACTACAAGGCCATGTCTTGCCATTGTCAATATTAAGTAGGTCCTTTGACAGGATTGACGAGTTCGATCGTGAGCTAGTCCTTTGATAGGTTTGATTCAATTCTAAAATTGCCTATAGGGGATTGAATCGATGAACTTGATTGATTTTTAAAGAATCGATTGGTTTTAAAATTATTCAAAATTGGTTGTATATTTTTAAGATATTGCTAAAAAATAAAAATAGATAAAATAATTTAAATAATATGCCCTAGAGTTTTATTTAGGCTTATATTTAAAATATTTAAGAATGAAGAATCTAAATTAAAATATTATAATTCTAAATTTATATAAATATCATTATTATATTATTATTACAACCTTTAGTTATATTTAAATAATTTTATTATTTATTATGTCATCTAATTAAACCTCTGCCTCAGGTGAATGATTGATTCCTGAACTTCTCTTTCTAATGCAATTTATGATAAGATTTTCAAAATATTGATTTTAGGTGTTGATGTATAGAATAAAAATTTGAGTGATAGATATGATAATTCCCTTAATTTTAAATAATTCAAAAGCAAATATGTTCCAAATAGAAATAAAGAAATTTTATATATATATATATATATATATATATATATATATATATATATATATATATATATATATATATATATATATATATATATATTTCATAAATTCACATTAATCAATTATGATTTTAAAAATCAGATTTGAGTGATGGCTTCAACAAGTTTAATAGTTAATAAATTCTCTAGCCGATTTGATTTTGTGTCAAATTCACTTTGAACCAAACTGACCAAAACTAAAGTTGAATATGTGAACTAGATAGATTTTAAAGGACCTTATCATTTTAATATTAATATATATTTTTTTTATTGAATGATTATTAAAAATTTTTAATTATAATTAACAAAATTGTTAAAATATTATATTTTAAAATTTTAATTTAGAGTTATATTTAAAATATTTAAGAGAAAAATATCCCAAATTCAAATATTATATATTAAATTAGTAAAACTAATATTATTTCATCAATTAATATAGTTTTAATATCTATTGTGTGAATCATTAAAACTTAAAACTCTCCTTATTCTGGTACAAAGACCGATCTGATTTTCAAAATTTTGGTTATTGCACTATTACATCAAGATAAATTAAACGAAATAAACAAGAAATTAGAATAACAAATATATATAAGCAATTTACCTAAATCCAATAGAAATACAAATAGAGCTATTACATAAACCTAAAAAAAGCTAAAGCAAACTTTATTGTTGAAAAGTCCTCTCTTATGATGATGATTCATTATTAAGCTAAATAAGTTGCCCCTATTTATTAAACTATAAATAACAAGATTTTAATGAATGCATAATGAGTAATAAAATAAGCATGCACCTTTATTCTAGCTATGTAATTGATATCCTCTAATTAACAAGCTTAAAATGTTATTGCATCAATAAAAGAAAGTCATATGTTAGCAAAAATTTTCAATAACAATATGATACCAATCATGTATATGATAAACTTTATGAAGGCACCTTTATAATATCAATACGACATGATTATAGATGCATGTGTATAGTTAATTTACAATGACATCATGAAAATAAATAAATAAATAATTTAAATAAAAATCTCATTAAAATCTAATTTTTTTTAGGACCTACTAGTCTGACTCTCTATTATTTAAAAGTGTTTAATACCAATTTACACATTATTATAACAAATTTGAATATTTTAAACATTAAAAATAATATTTAGCAGAGTATTAGAATTAGTACGGCTAACATGATTTTTATAATAAGATATTATTTATAGAAACTAAATTTATTTTATTCAATAGTAATAATGTTCATGAAAAATAAGTCTGACCATTATTAGAATGAATTCAATAAACATTAATTCATATAATAGTAAAGGAGAATGCAACTATCTGCATAATTTGATACTTCATTATGAACATTAAAAGAAATCTACAAATATATACATACTTGATATGACTCTCAAAATATGACTAGTCAAAGCACAAATCTTGATGTCGAAAGCGATATGATTTTGAGTCAAAACCGATCGAGATCAAGACTTAAAATATCATGGAATCTTTGGGACATCAATTAAATCCCAAAACAGCTCTCAAATATGGAGTATTTATAGTCAAATCGAAGGCCTCGACGAGCGGATCTAACGAGCCTAAGATCTCATAATGACTTCATTTGGGCATCCAAATGCTCAAAATACATCAAATGATCAAGGATTCATCCCTCAGCCGTCCGATCGAGGGAGTGCGGCTTTACATGAATTTACAAGAATACCCCTCCTCCCATCTATAAATAGACCTTCATTCCTCACATGAAGAGGGAGGCCAAGAAAAGCCAAGTGAAGAGGAGCTGAAACAAGTGAAGAAGAGGAGCCACCGCTCGACGGTCGTCAACCACCACCGCAGGCCACCGCCGTCGCTGATCCTTGCCGCCGTCAATCTGCCCAAGTGAGGAAGAAGAGGAAGAGTCCAAGCAAGGAAGAAGAGGAAGAGCCCGAGCAAGGAAGAAGAAGAAGAGTCCAAGCAAGAAAAGGAAGAGTCCGAAGGAAGAAGAGGAAAAGCCCAAGTGAGGAGGAAGAGAGCTCAAGCTTGAAGATCCTCCAAGCAAGATCGCACTGCAAGATTGCACTCGCCGGGCCATCAACCATCGCCACCGCCATCGTCGCCACTAATTGTTCCATGTATTCCACAAGTTACCCAGATCTCCAACATCAAGAACTATTATAAACCGATCGTTGTTACATAGTTGTCCCTTTCTGCAATTGTAATCCCGTTATCGGAAGATTTTGTACTCAAAAGGATACATAGTGGAATCTTTATCACAGCCGTGGTTTTTCCCTCTTTTCGAGGTTTTCCACGTTAAAAATTGAGTGTCTCATGTTCGTTTTAATAACCTGTGTGTTTGACTAATCAACAAGTAGCATAAATTTTACTCTACCAATCGGTTTTCCAAAGACGCAACAGTTTGCCACCGTGGAACTGATTCCATTATTCATCTTGTATGACAACCAAGTTTCCCAACAAGATCAAAACCACCATCGAGGTGGATCATTTCAAGCTTTTAAAGAGCGCAAGCGAAGAATGAAGATTCATCAAACTTTGTTCCTTCAAATTCTATTTGGAACTGGGGGGCAACTCTTAATCTCAAAAGATAAGCAAGTCAGCAACACCAATGAAAAGGCAAAGATGAATAGTCAACTCTGGCTACAAGCTCATAAACTAATTTCTTCCATATGGGTTAACGCCATCGAGTAAACACTCGACTAACAACCTGTGATAGTCAAAACGCTATCATGGACTCCCCGCGACCTTCTTCCATAGGGTTAACGCCATCGAAAACACTCAATTAACAACCAGATAGGTCAAAACGTCGTGGACTTCCGCCACTTCCATAATTTAACGCCATCGGTAAACACTGACTAACAACCTGTGATAGTCAAAACGCCCTTGGTGGACTTCGCGATCTCTTTCATAATGTCATCGAGCAAAAGCTCGACAAACAACCCAGAAAGGTCAAACGCTGGTGGATTCTCGCGACTTCCATACGTTAATGTCAAAAGCTCGACAAATAACCCGTGAAAGGTCAAAACGCCCAGTGGACATCAACTCTATATGTTAATGTCATCGAGCAAAAGCTCGACAAACAACCTGTGAAACGCTAACTTTGTACCACTCGCAGTTAATGTCATCGATAACACTCACAAACAACCTCGGATGGATAAAATCTCATCGCCGCCATCACCGACTACCGTTATCATCGCCGCTGACCATCGCCGGCAATTTCGTCATCACCATTGTCGCCGGCTGACCGCCGACTATCGACGCCGCCGCCAATTGCCGACCACCGCCGCCGCTGCCGCCGCTGACCACTCGGCCGCCAACCACTATCGCCACCATCCGCCGACCGACGCTGGCCGCCGCCGAAAACATCCGGTGGACTTCTACCTTCCATACGGTTAACGCCACCAGCAAAAGCTCGAAACAACTGATAGGTCAAACGCCTTGGTGGACTCCACCTTTTCCATACGGTTAACGCCATCGGTAAAACTCACTAACAACCCAGATAGGTCAAAACGCCTTGGTGGACTTCCCACCACCTTCCATACGTTAACGCCATCGAGAAAAAACTCGACTAACAACCTGATAGGTCAAACGCCTTGTGGACTTCGCGACCTTCTTCCATACGTTAACGCCATCGAGTAAAAACTCGACTAAACAACCCAGATAGGTCAAAGGTCCTTGTGGACTTCACGCTCTTCCATACGGCGCCGACGGCAATATTCACCAATAACCAGAAAGGTCAAAACTTTGTACCCACTCATACGTTAATGTCATCGGATAACACTATGACAAACAACCTTGATGGTCAAAATCTCTCGCCGGATTCAATTATATCCATAACGCCGCAGTTAACGACATCAATTATCAACCGTTAACATCACCGCACCTTTCGCCGGTCACCACCATAGTCGCCGCCACTCGCTAACTAATAACGCCCGCCGACTACCGCCGCCACACCGCCGCTAACTATCGGCTGCAATCTTCGCCGGCATCACTATTTCGCTACCATCCGCGCTAATTACTCGCCGGTCACCGCTGCCCATCGCTGTAATCGCCATATCGCCATTGTCGCCGTCATCCGCCGACATCGACGCGGGCCGCCACCGCCGACTACTCAACGGATTCACTTGACTCTTCCATACGGTAACGCCATCGAAAGTAAAACTCTAACCAACAACCCAGATAGTCAAAACGCCCTGGTGGATCTCCACGCACTTTCCATACGGTTAACGCCATCGAAAGTAAAACTCGACTAACAACCCGTGAAAGGTCAAAAGGTCCTTGGTGGACTTCCCGCTGCCTTCTTCCATACGTTAATGTCATCGAAAGCAAAACTCGACAAACAACTCAGAAAGGTCAAAGGTCCTTGGTGGACTTCCCACGCCTTCTTCCATACGTTAGGCCGAATAAATATTCACCAATAACCTAGAAAGGTCAAAACTTTGTACTTGCCACATGTTAACGCCATCGTAACACTCGACAAACAACCTGATAGGTCAAAATCTCGGATTCAATCGACCTCTTCCATATTAACGCCATCGGCCACACCGACAAACAACCTGACGTCAAAGATCTCGCCGATTTTCGACCTCTTCCATACAAGTTAACGCCACCGTAACACTCGACAATAACCCTGACGGGTCAAAATCCTCGCCGGATTCAATTAATTCTTCCATACGCATCGCCATCGTCACACTCGACAAACAACTCGACGGGTCAAAGATCCACGGATCTACTCCAACCTCTTCCATATGCATCGCATCGTAACACTCAAATAACTCGACTAAAAATCTCGCCGATTTTCGGCCTCTTCCATACGTTAACGCCATCGTCACCTCGACAAACAACCCTGACGCCAAAGATCCTCGAGAATTCAATTCGACCCCTTCCATAGTTAACGCCATCGAAGTCACACTCGACAAACAACCTCGATAGTCAAAGATCCCCGCCGGCCGCTAACCACCGCTAATCGCCGCGGACCACTCGCCGCCAACCACCGCTGGCCACGCTTCCAATCCCTGACGACGATCCGACGAATCGAACCGGACGAGGTCGGAAACCGAATCGACGCATCAGAGGGCCTTGACGCCCCTAACCTGACGATCCGACGAGGCGAAGAACCGACGAGGTCGGAAACCGGAACCACGACGTATCCGCCTTGATCGCCTCCTAACCCGGACGGTCCGACGTGGTCGGTAAACCGGAACCACGACGTATACCGTGGGCCTTGATCGCCTCCTAACCCGGACGGTCCGACGGTCGGAAACCGGAACCACGACGATACCGTGGCCTTGATCGCCTTCAACCCGGACGGTCCGACGGACCGGAACCGGAACCACGACGATGCCGGGCCTTGATCGCCTCTAACCCGACGGTCCGATGTGGTGAAACCGGAACCACGACGATACCGCGGGCCTTGATCGCCTTCCTAACCCGGACGGTCGACGCGGGTAAACCGGAACCACGACGATGCCGCGGCCTTGATCGCTTCCTAACCCGGACGGTCCGACGTGGTGAAACCGGAACCACGACGATACCGGCCTTGATCGCCTTAACCCGGACGGTCGACGCGGGTCGGTGAAACCGGAACCACGACGTATACCGTGGCCTTGATCACCTAACCCGGACGGTCCGACGCACGAACCGGAACCACGACGATACCGGCCTTGATCGCTTCCTAACCCGACGGTCCGACGCGGGTGAAACCGGAACCACGACGATACCGTGGCCTTGATCGCCTTGATCGCCTAACCCGACGGTCCGACGCGGTAAAACCGAACCACGACGATGCACCGCTTTTAACGCTTCGACGCTTCCCAAAGGACCTCACTCAAGAGAAAAGAGGGAGGGGAAAGGTGTGCCTCTCCCTTTCATCCTGGGGTATTTATAACCCCCCATATGGGCAAAATGGTAAAACCCCCTCAAAAAACGGTTCAAAACGGCTCAAAACGGCTCAAACCGCCAAATTTCTGGCCGCTAAAACGCGTCATGCATGGCGGCTACAGCTCATGGGCAAAACGGCTACAAGGCGCAGACGCAGCCATGGGCGCCAAGAACGCGCTGCCTCCGGCCGATTTGACCCGGTCGTTCACCGACGGCATGGCAAAACCTTACGCTGAATGGCGACCGCCACGATGGAATGGCCTGACCAACTGCACGGAATGGCCAGACCCGAAGCCGCTGAATCATGACGCTGCAATGGCGCGACCCCACACGCCTCATGGATCCCGCGCCATGCAAGGCCATCGGCCCATCGACCGCTCCATCTCGCTCACTCACGACGGCCCGCTTCGAATCGCTACCGCATCACGCCATGAATGGCGCCACATGCTTCGCTACAAGGCCATACAGCAACGTGCCGACGGGCGCCCACTCTGGGCCTCATGGTCCCTAAACCTAAAAACTTCAGTATCCAAATAGCTCCATAACCTCAAAATCTCATGCCAACGCAGATCTTATTCCATAATCATAATTTTGTATTTTATGATGATTTCTTCTCTCAAAATGTATGATTCATGCCCGACGCTTGAAGAATTGCTATTTTCGAGCATTTGACATATATTTTGGATGATTAAGCTAATGTCATCCAAAAATAGCAACCGATATGACTCTCAAAATATGACTAGTCAAAAGCACAAATCTTGATGTCGAAAACATGATTTTGAGTCAAAACCGATCGAGATCAAGCACTTAAAATATCATAATCTTTGGGACATCAATTAAATCCCAAAACAGCTCTCAAATATGGAGTATTTATAGTCAAATCGAAGCCTCGACGGATCTAACGAGCCTAAGATCTCATAATTCGACTTCATTTGGGCATCCAAATGCTCAAAATACATCAAATGATCAAGGATTCATCCCAGCCGTCCGACATCGGGGGAGTGGTACGGGCTTTACATGAATTTACAAGAATACCCCTCCTCCCATCTATAAATAGACCTTCATTTCTCACATGAAGAGGGAGGCCAAGAAAGCAAGTGAAGAGGAGTCAAACAAGTGAAGAAGAGGAGCCACCGCCGACGGCCGCCAACCACCACCGCGCCACCGCTGCCGCCGATCCTGTCACAAGCCAAGTGAAGGAAGAAGAGGAAGAGTCCAAGCAAGGAAGAAGAGGAAGAGCCCAGCAAGGAAGAAGAAGAAGAGTCCAAGGAAGAAAAAGGAAGAGTCCGAAGAGGAAGAAGAGGAAAAGCCCAAGTGAGGAGGAAGAGAGAGCTCTGAAGCTTGAAGATCCTCCAAGCAAGATCGCACCCCAAGCAAGATTGCACTCGCCGGCACCATCAACCATCGCCACCGCCATCGCCACTAATTGTACCATGTATTCTCGCCGAAGTTACCCAAGATCTCCAACATCAAGAACTATTATAACCGATCGTTGTTACAGCGTTCCTTTCATGAATTCAGAATCCCGCTATCGGAAGATTTTGTACTAAAAGGATACATAGTGGAATCATCAAGTGGTTTTTCCCTCTTTCGAGGTTTTCCACGTTAAAAATTCGAGTGTCTCATGTTCGTTTTAATTACCTGTGTGCTGACTAATCAACCGCTAAGGCATAAATTTTACTCTACCGAATCGGTTTTCCAAAGACGCAACAATACTAAATAATTGATTATCAAGGTAAGACTAGTAATACTATAAATATTTAAGAACATAAAAAATAATAAAGATTATGCTCTTAGAAAGAAAGGCATGTTTATCCCATAATAACTAACAATTATTTGTGAGGCACAAAACTCTAGCCTGAATTGAAATCCTGCTAAGATGAAAAATCAACTAGAATGTTATACACATCAAGAATTCCTAACAAATTACATACATAAAAAGGCATTTAAACTATGCCTAATTAATACAAATTCAAAAGTAATATTAATTACCTTACTAACAGCCTGAATTAATTATGAATATTAAGGAATAAAATTATGATATTAAACTCATTTATATACTTTATCTAAAAAAATTATATCTAAATTTAGGTTTGTGGTTAAAGAAAATATAATATACATATACCAATATGAGGAGGATAGCAACTTGAGTAACATGAATCAAGGAGGAGGATATACATATTTTTTTCTGAACTATATAGAAACTTTATGCATATTCTTGTTGTGAAAATTGCACTTAATAAAGAATCAAAAGAATGATTTATTCGATGCTCAATAGTTCGATCGAAGTTGAATCAATGTTGAATAAAATGACATAATAAATATTAAAATTATTCAATATTCATATAGCTAAATGATACAATAATATAAATATATAATAGTTATTGTTGCGTGCTAGAAAATCAGTTGCGATAGAGTAAAAGTTTACTTATTTTGCATGAAATCCAAAGACAATAATATTTAAAGAGTGAACAAGAAAACTCGTAAATTTTAACGGAAAACCTCAAAAAAAGGGAAAAATCACGGCCTAAAGAAAGCTTCCACTATATATTTATTTTGAGTAAGTTTTCCGATAACGGATTACATAATTATATATATAAGAGAATGAGAATCCCAAAATCGTGACAACAAATATATATCACGCTCGTTGTAAATCTGCTACTAGAATGATGATGGTGAACAACAGAACAACCATTGACGATAAAGGTCGTCTTGATGGTGATCGACGGAGATTGACGACGGCAAGGATCAGCGGCGGCGGGCGGCGGTGGTTGATAACTATCGAGTGGTGGCACGATTGTGGTTGGAGGATTTGCAAGCTTTAGAGCTCTCTCCTGCTTGGCCTCCCTCATATGAATGAGATAGGAGTGGCCTCAGAATTCATTCAAACCGAACCACTCCTCTCCATCGGATGACTCATGATGATTCCCTGATTATATGATGTATTTTGTGTATTTGAATGCTCAAATGAAGTCGAATTATGAGATCTTGGGCTCATTAGATCCGCCACGAGACGCCGATTTGATTATAAACACTCATGTTTGAGAGTTATTTAGAGATTTAACCGACATCCCGAGTTTCCAGGATATTTTGCTGATCTCGACCGAACGGATCTTGCATTTAGCAAAGATTCGTGTGCTTCACTAGTAGTATTTTGCCATATCTTGCCTCTATTTTTGGATGACATTATCTCAATCATCCAAAAATATATATGTCAAATACTTGAAAATAACAAATTCTTTAATAAAATTTGAGTGTCCATTAACCACACATTTTGAGAGAACAGATCTTCATGGAAGCACAAGATTATGACTATGGAAGCAGATGCTACCACTATGTGGGGTACGCTGAGATTTCGAGTATGGACTCATCCGACGAACGGGCGCCATGAAGCTGCTAATACCGCAGCGCCTGAAGCAGGTCGAGCAAATCACGGCTGCAGAGAAGCATGGCTGAATGGGCCTCAGTCGTGGAACCGATGCACGGTATCTGCTGGAGCTGTCTGAGCGGGTCACGGGCTACGGGTCACGCCAGTCAAGATGAAATGGGTCAATAGAATGAGCGACTCAAATGATCGCCGAGAGATCTACGGTATGACGCATGAATGAGCTGGCGGGCACGCCATGCGACAATGGCCACGAGCGGGCAGATAGCTGAAGGCTGGTTGCTGTATGGTCACATGGCAAAAACGATTTTCCTGCTTTTGGCCATTTTCCTCCGTTGCTTTTTTTTGATTTTGATTTTTACCTATAGATCTATAAAACCCTCAGGGGAGAAGACACCTTCTTCTTCTTGAGAGAAGGTCGTTGAGGATCAAGACCGTGGTTCATACAAGACTAGTTTTCCCTCGAGGCATTAATCGACCATGGATCGACCGATTCGAGGATCAAGACCCGTAGTTCATACGATAAGACTCCGCCGAAAGAGGTATCAACCAACCTGTAGATGGACGTTTGAGGCGATCAAGGACCGTAGTTTCCGCAAGGCTCCTTTTCCTCAAAGAGGCGCATGACCTCGTAGGACCGAGGTTCGGATTTATCAAGACCAGGTCATACGACAAGGCTCCGCTCGAAAGAGGTGTCAACTAACCTCATCGGACCGACCGGGTTTGAGGCATCAAGGCCCGTAGTTCAAACGCAAGGCTCCGCTCAAAGAGGTGTCAACGACCTGTGACCGACCGATTCTGAGGCGATCAAGACCCGCAGTTCATACTGCTCCGCTGTTAAAAGAGGTGTCAACTGACCTTGTTGGACCGACCGGGTTCGGAGGCGATCAAGGCCCGTAGTTCATACGGCAAAGCTCCGATTTTCCCTCGAAAGAGGCGTCAATGTGCCGGACCGACCGGATTGGAGATAATCCAGACGATAACCGCATGCGGATGATGGCGGGCGCAGCGGCAAGAATCGGGATGACCAACGGCGGGTGGTGATCGACGGAGATGGCCGGCGATGATGGTGGTGACCGACGAAGATGATCGGCGGCAGTGACCGACGATGGTGGTTGGAGGCTGATTGGGGTGGCAATTATCGCGATAGTCAATCTGGCGAGGCGCTGTAGTCGGCCGGGATGACCAGCGACGATGGTGGTGACCGGCAGAGATGGCGGCGATGGTGGTTGGCGCGACGGGTGGTCGGCAATAAAATCGGGACGGTCATTAGCATGGTCGCGGGATGACCACGACGATGGTGGTGACCAGAGATGCCCATGGTCTGGCGCGGACCGGCGACGCGGTGGCACCGACGGGTGGTCCAGCAGAATGGTGATAGTGATGCGGCATCGACGTGGTAGTCGGTGGGGATGACAGGCGACGATGGTGGTAACCTGGAGATGCCGCATGGTCGGCCGGCGACCGCGACGGTATTGGCCGACGGTGGCAGCAGAATGGTGACTTAGTCGACGATGCGGCGCTGCCGGCGACCGCACGATGGTGACCGAGATTGCCCCGATGGTCGGCCGCGTGAGCGACTGGTTAGCCGAGTGGTCAAGAATGCAATCGGCGATCTGGCGCGCGGTAGCGATGACCCGACGCTGGTGGTGACCGCGAGATGCGGTGATGGTCAGCATGGTGATCGACAATGGTGGTTGGCGGCCGACGTGGTCGCAGCAACCGGCATCGAGAAGAATGGCGACCGGGAGATGCCGCGATGGTCAGGCGGTGACCGCGATGGTGGTTGGCCGACGGGGTGGTCGGCAACAATCGGCGACAGCACGCGCGACGGCATGTAATGTGGGCATGACAGATATGGTGGTGACCGGCAAGATTGACCGGCGCTTTTTGACTATCCGAGGTTGTTGAAGAGTGTGACTCAATGACATTAACCTATATGGAAGAGGTAATTGAATCCGCCGAGATTTTGACCTATCAGATTGTTTGTCGCTGTGTTACCCGGCGACGCTAACTGATGAAGAGGTTGAATGGAATCGAAGATTTTGACCTATAGTTGTTATCGAGCTACGACGCAATGAAGAGGTTGAATTGAATCCGAGATTTTGACCCATCATTGTTTGTTAGGTGTTACCGATGTTAACTGTATGGAAGAGGTTGAATGGAATCCGCTGAAGATTTTTGACCTATCCGATGTTGTTTATCAGAGTCTTTGCTCGATGACGTTAACCTGTGTGGAAGAGGTTGAATTGAATCCGCTGAGGATTTTTGACCCATCCGAGGTTGTTTGTTAGAGTGTTACCCGATGACGTTAACCTGTTTGGAAGAGGTTGAATAGAATCCGCTGAGGATTTTTGACCTATTCGAGGTTGTTTGTCGAGTCTTTGCTCGATGACAACCAGTATGGAAAGAGGTTGAATCAATCCGAGAATTTTGACCCATCCGGGTTGTTTGTCGAGTGTTACCCGGCGACGCTAACTGATATAAGAGGTTGAATTGAATCCATTGAGGATTTTGACCTATCGAGATTGTTGTTGAGTGTGATGACGCGTTAACCCGTGGTTGAATTGAATCTCTTGAGGATTTTTGACCTATCCGAGGTTGTTTGTCAGGGTGTTACCCGATGACGTTAACCTGTATGGAAGAGGTCGAATTGAATCCGCTAAGAATTTTGACCCATCCGAGGTTGTTTGTCAGAGTGTTACCTGATGACGTTAACCTGTATGGAAGAGGTTGAATGGAATCCGCTGAGGATTTTTGACATATCCGAGGTTGTTTGTCAGAGTCTTTGCTCGATGACTTTAACCTGTGTGGAAGAGGTTGAATTGAAAAGATTTGACCCATCCGGTGTTTGTCGAGTGTTACCCGACGCAACTCTTGGAAGAGGTTGAATGGAAGGCCGAGATTTTAACCTATCCGAGGTTGTTTGTCAGAGTCTTTGCTCGATGACGTTAACCTGTGGAAGAGGTTGAATTGAATCAGATTTTGACCCATCCGGGTTGTTTGTCGAGTGTTACCCGGCGACGTTAACTGCATGAAAGAGGTTGAATTGAATCCGGCCGAGATTTTGACCTATCCGAGGTTGTTTGTCAGAGTGTGACTTGATGACGTTAACCTGTGTGGAGGAGGTTGAATTGAATCCAGAATTTTGACTTCGAGGTTGTTTGTCGTGGTGTTACCCGGCGACGCGTTAACTGATGGAAGAGGTCAATTGAATCGCCAAGGATTTTGACCCATCCGAGGTTGTTTGTCAGAGTGTTACCCGATGATGTTAACCTGTATGAAAGGTCGTGGGAAGTCCACCAAGGACCTTTTAACCTATCCTAGGTTGTTCGTCAGAGTCTTTGCTTGATGACGTTAACCTGCATGGAGTAGGTGCGAAGTTTTGATCTATCCGAGGTTGTTTGTCAGAGTCTTTGCTCGATGACGTTAACCTGTATAGAAGAGATCGAATTGAATCCGCCGAGATTTTGACCCATCCGGGTTCTTTGTCAAAGTATTACTTGATGACCTAACCGTATGGAAGAGGTTGAATCAATCCGCTGAGGATTTTTGACCTATCCGAGGTTGTTTGTGTTACGTTACGACGCAAATGGATGAGGTCAATTGAATCCGCTGAGAATTTTTGACCCATCCGAGGTTGTTTATCAAAGTATTACTTGATGACGTTAACCTGTATGGAAGAGGTTGAATTGAATCCGCTGAGGATTTTTGACCTATCCGAGGTTGTTTGTCAGCGTGTTACCGATGACGTTAACCTGTATGGATGAGGTCGAATTGAATCCGTTGAAGATTTTTGACCCATCCGAGGTTGTTTGTCAAAGTATTACTTGATGACGTTAACCTGTATGGAAGAGGTCGAATCAAAACATCCGTTTATGGTTGTAGTCAAAGTTGCTCCTTAACCTTAGTCTTTTTCATTGGTATTGCTGATTTGCTTCTCTAACTTATATTCAATTAGATATCCAGAATATTGATTTGGATAATCTTTTGAGATTAAGAATTGCCCCACAGTTTTCGACAAAATCTGAAGGAACGAAGTTTGATGAATCTTCATTCTTCACTTGCGCTCCTTAAAAGCTTGAAATGCTCCACCTCGAAGGTGGTTTTGATCTTGTTGGGAAACTTGGTCGCCATATAAGATAAAATAATGGGAATCAATTTCCACGACGCCAAACTCATTTGCTAGAAAATCGAGAGAGTAAAGTTTACTTTAGCCTTGTTGCGAAATCCAAAGACACACGATATTTAAAGAGTAAACAAGAAACCTCCAGAAATTTAACGTGGAAAACCTCGAAAAGAGGGAAAAAACCACGGGGCCTAGCCCAGTAAAAAGCTTCCACTATATATTTGTTTTGGAGTACAAGTTTTCTCGATAACAAGATTACTTAATTATATATGAGAAGTCGACAATGGAAAAAAAATCGACAACAACATATAGTCGTCATGCTAGTGGTAGCAGATGATGGTGAACAATGGGAACGAATCGACGATGAAGGTCATCATGATGGTGACCGGAGACGGACGACGGCAAGGATCGGGCGGTACGCAGAAGTGGTTGACAACCGCCGAGTGGTGACACGACAGGGTTGGAGTATTTTCAAGCTTTAGAGCTCTCTGCTTGGCCTCATATGAGGAATGAGAGGCTATTTATAGATATGATGGCGTCAGAAATACATGCAAAATCCAACCACTCCTCCATCTGACGCTCATGATGATTCCCTTGATCATATGATGTATTTTGTGTATTTGAATGCTCAAATGAAGTCAGAATTATGAGATCTCGTTAGATCCGGCTCATCGAGACGCTCGATTTGACTATAAACACTCCATGTTTGAGAGTTATTTAGAGATTTAACTGACATCCTAGAGTTTCCAAAGATATTTTAAGTGCTTGATCTCGAATAGTTTCAACTTCGGATCAACTTGCTTTTAGCATCAAGATTCGTGCTTCGACTAGTAGTATTTTAAGTGTCATATCAGTTATCTAATAAGAAATAAATAGAACAAGTACAAAAATAATATTTCTATTAATTATAAATTCAAATATCGGTATAAAAAATATTAAAAAATAATTATATATGTGATATAAATCAAGATGTGTATATTAAATAAGAATATAATTTATAAAAAATTATCATTTGTAATAAAAAAATAAATTTCAAATATAAAAATTATTTTAAATTTTTTATAAAATATAGCTATCATAAAATATAATAATAATATTATTATTATAATAATAATAATAATAATAATAATATCAATAATATATATATATATATATATATTAAAAAATAATTTTATATTATAACATTTAGATTTATAATAAGAATATTGAGTTAAAAATTCAAATATTCTTTTGTATAAATGCACTGTAATTTTTTCAAAATTAAAATATAAGTGTACTCTTGAGTCCCACATCACAAAAGAAAATAGATTTTACACTTTTTCTATATTAAAAAAGAGATCCAAAGGGCCCCCATATAAACTACTTAAGTGGGTACTTGATGGACATATTATATTTTAATTTTGTTATATTTATGTTAACAAAATAAGCTTTTCAAAATTTATATGAATGATTATAAAATAATTAAATTTAATTGATTAATAAATAATTATTAGCATTTAATATATATTTATTAAAAATGATAATTATTTCATTAAATAATTTAAAATTGTGATTTAGGAGCATATATGGAATCATTTTCTTAAAATTGAGACCGGTCCACTGCTTCGATGGTCGAACCGGCTATTCATAGTTGAACCGATCCGATAGGTCAGGTATGCTTTTAACAACGTAGTAGGCGGCCTCTTGCTAATAAAAAAAAATATAAGGTTATTAACCTCTACATGTTAGCTTTGAATGGGGGGTGTGCATTTGGTTTGTTTGGATGATGAATTTTAAAAATCAATTGATTTTGGATTTCCAAAAAATTGGATCAAATCCACCAAACAAAGTACAAAATTAAACAAACCAAATAATAATTTAGTTCGATTATTTTGATTTGATTTTGGATAAATTGAAGTTTACTATATTTAAAAATTATTTGTAAAATTTATATTCATTATGCAATTTTTTTATATAATGAACAAGTAATAAGCAAAATTATATATAAATAAGAAAATGTTATAACCTCGTGATCTTTTAGAAGATAGACTTCCTCCAAATTTCATTGTGTGTTTCAAAGATTGCGATGACATCAATAACGGTATGTTGCACCTCCGTTCCTTTAAGAAATTGAAACTAAAAAGATGCCCGAAACATTTAACTCTGTTAAAAAAAATCTCAAATTATGGCCTCATTTATGGCCTCTTGTCGGACTAAGTAAAAAATAAATGAGATGTCGAATCTTCCATACTTGATAAACTGAGGTTGCATATGTCTCACTTGAGACCAACTTATTGGCATCACAAGCACTTGTTGATTACAGAACTGTGGAGCATAGTTGTCGAATTCACTGTCTGTGAGTTCCAAAAATTCACCACCGACCTCTCGACAATTTTTTTTGATTGAATATTGAATTAAAGAGAATATGATTTGAAGTGTTGATGTAATTTTCAGAAGGCAGATGAAATAGTAGATAAGACACTACCCAAAGATTTCGCCCTCATTTTGTGAGAACTTTAGATCTTCCAAGTTTTCATAAAGCAAGCCCTATAGTTAATTACCCTCTCAAGTGAGAACTTTCGAAAAGTTTGTTAGATCACTAAATGCATGATAAGTAGAATCATATAGAGTTTCAGAATTTAGATTATGAAATTTATCATTTCAACCTAAACGGGATGGTTGGGGGAATAATGATGTGCCCGATCTAGATCTCATGATTCCATCCCGCAATCGCCCCCCTACTTAGTGAGGAGGTAGTGACCCAACCGATAAAAGATCCTCATCACACATGGGTTACGCCGCCCAAGAAATTATTGTAGACTGTTGTTTCTAAGGATAAAGAAGCCTTTTGTGACAGAGACTATTTGCCATATCAAGTATATCTATAATTCACAACTCAAAGACAGAGCCATTGGGAGATATAAGCATGACGGATCGTAATATAATGATGACCAAATCACCCAATCAGAGGACTTTGGTCATAACTTCTTCATCCGTGAGCCTCTGCTGCCTTACACGATACTGCCTTGTGAGATTGAAGAGCAAGATCCCACAATGTTAAAAGTGCTTAATCCGAGTCTAAATAAATCAAAATCAAGTGTGTAAAAAATAAATAAATAATTTATAATATTATTTGGAGGGATAAATAATTTCTAAATTTTACATATTTATATTTAAAATAGAGTCCTGATGAAAGAATTCTAATGGGCTTGATATTATTCAATTCTTAATAACGTTAAGATTTTTAAATATTAAAATCACAATATTTAATTTAAAAAATTAATATAGGCTATCTGATGATATGCTTGAGAATTTTATATAAAAAGTTGAATATAAAACTTCTTCAATTGAAGTAATCAAGCCGACAATTTCATGTAAAAAATCATAGTTAATAATTATTATCAATTTATTATCATCTGATCGTTATCGTCCTATCGTCATTATCCATTTGTCATCACCTAAATCATTGCTATTATTAATCATTTAAGATCAAGTTAGTTTTTTATTCTTTATAATTCTGTCTCAACTGAGAGAAAGAGGAAGTTTTTTTTTGTAATGAATTTATAATAGATACTTATAATTATATATTAGTTGCTCTCAAGTAAAAAATATAACCGTAGAAGAGTTATCGAAAATTTAAATTTATGCTTCGTTTCATTTCATCCAAAGGGCCGTTCAATAATGCATCAAATATATCATTATTAATATCTTTTCAAAAATAAATATAATTTTGATTCATAGAGGAGGTGTTATAAATATAAATATCTAATTTTAGGTATTAGATATATTAATACCTAGAATTGTGTGATATGTATGTAAATCTTTCAAAAATTTCTTACGAAATATAATAACATAAATAAATAACACTTGATTTTCTTAGGCTGTTTAAGAAAAAAAAAAGGGGAGAGAAAATAGAAGGTGGGTTTACAAAAAAAAAGTATTACTTAAAAGTTAAAACTCCCATCCTAACATATTTATTCACTAGTTTAGTTATTTTTTATTTTATATTTTATATTTATATTTATATTTTATTTATGTTTTATGTTAAAATAAAATATATTTGACTGTAATTATTATTTTTAAAAATACTCAAATTATCTAAAAGTTATTTTTAGTATTTTAAAAAATAAAATTATTTATTTTTGAAAATAAATAATAAAAAATACATAAAAGTATATCAAATAAATGTATTTTTTAAAAATATAAAAATAAAAATAAAAAACAGGAAACAAAATTGATCCGAACAGCCCCTAAATTTCTTCTTCGGTCGATTTTTTCTGTTCATTGCATAGGTTGAGCGATATATAATAAAAAAAATATTGAATTAAGATAATTTAATCAATTTTTTCATCAAAATAATTTCTACGTAGCATATCTATTGATATTACTGTTTATATTTAATATTTTTAACTTAAAAAAAAAATATTCTACGTAGAAGTTAATCATATGGACTTTAAAATTTTTGAATTTAATTTAAAATAAATATTAAAAACTTAAAATAAATCCTCGTTTTTTAAAATTCACCTAATCAAATTCTAATTTGGATACTCACACACAATTTTTCCTTGAAATTATTAATCATCTTCTCAATAATCTGACGCTGATATGAATCGATTATTAGACTATTTTTAAATAAACTAATTTGAAAAAAATAGAATAAAATATCGTAATCAAAATTTTAACTCAAAACTCTTAATTTTGAGTCTAGATATGCACATACTAATTAATCCCATAATAGATTTAAAAGATGCATCCTCACCAATATTTATTTCTAAAATATACAAATTTTATAAAAAAAAATTCGTCCTTCGTTAGAAAAGTATTTGACTTCAAATTATCTTTTAGGCTATATTTGGAACAATTTTGAAAAACACACTTTTAGGTTATATAAGTATAAGTGTATAAAGATAGAGCGAGGATTTAGCATATTTTACCGTATATAATCATTATTGAATCAACATCTTCTTAAATTAAAAATTAATATTTACCGTATTTTATTTTATTTGGGGCTACTTTAGCTCTATAAAATTAATTTTAAAAAAAACCAATATTGAAAATAAATAATATAATTGAATATAAATTTACTTACAGCTATTACATTAATAAGTATAATTCTAAAATGCTATTTCTAATCAAGAAATTTGAGAAAGACAGAAAGATACTTGTAACCAAATCGAATTAGGATAATTTTCTGAAAAATAAATATAAGAAAATTTGATCAACTTCGGATGCCTAACTCATGTATTTTCAATCGAGTTGATCTTAACCTCTATCAAAATTATTTTAATGTGATGGCATAATACACCTACTTATTCTTAATAGTTAGATGATGGATAAATGATCATTAAAAGTTGAGTTAAGTTTTTATTTATTTTTTTGAGTGGATTTGACCCATGCTTCTATTTAGAAATATAGGTGAAACTTCTTTTTGACCTTCACATACGCTACACAAAGAATCGAAGTTATAATTGATCGATTTGATGCTTGACCATAAATCGATTCGAGACAAACATCCAAAAGTATCAAATGACCTCTGATGAACGCATTTGATCAGAAAAAAAATCAACGGCCAAAATATAAATATCGATAATTTAAAGATAACCGATCAACCATCGTTATCAATTAACCCATATCAGTCGAAATCAAGACGTCCAAAGACATCTATTCATAAAATTAATAACGTTGTTAGCTTCGAAACGTCGAAAACTATTAAATGAGACTATACACGCTCATACGAAGTTCTGAAAAGCCGAATGATAACAAATCGAAATAAATATTATGTCGCCAAAATCAAAATTCTAATCACAATTGACTTCTCATTATATTCATAACATAAATCGATTAATATAAATATTGTATAATTTAATAATAAACCTATTTCAAATGTTCCAATCAATTCTGATAATAATTCAATTTGAATCCTTGATTTTTTTTTAATTTTTTGTTTTCTCAACTATTATAATATGCCTAAAACTAAATGATACACATTGTTTTGAGTTGATTGGACCACTTCTTAGCGAAGAAGTCTACAGATTTCAACAGCGATTCAATTATTTAATTTGACTTTGAGGCCTGCGCCATTGCTTGCCATACTATATTAGTCTGTTCAAATAATTGAACATCAAAATATTAATTTTATTGTGTGGGGCTCTTAACGTTAATAAATATGAAAAAATAGAAACGAAAATATTAACTTTGTCGAAAATTAAACTACTTTAGCTTATATAAATTCCAAATAACTTTAACTTAGCTAATAAAATTTCAATTTAAAGAAAAAAGAACGCACTTAGAGGTGATTATTCCAAATGTACGCTAACATTTGATTTGGTGCAAAATTTACAGATTTCAAATACACAGATAATTATTTAAAATTCGAGATTTGGAAAATAACCATAAAGGATGCTATGCCATCCATATTACCCGCCACCCGCCGCCGCCATCGCTTCAATTAAATCATTATTGCCGTCGTTGCTTTATAAAATCTTTATTATATTACATTTATAAAAACAAAAGAAAGTCGATTAGAAAAATTTTAAACCAAACAACTATAAAGTAATCAATTTACACTGAAATCTTTTTACACTGCATTCATTTTATATTGTATTTTAAATGCAGGCAACCAAATAGCCCCTTAGTCAAGAAAATAAATGAATGTCTGCTTAGAACACTGCAGGCGTTCCATTTATTGTTGTAATATGGACAATGACTTCCTGATTAAGTCATCACTGACTAATTCATACAGATTTGATATGATTTGTTTGGGCTATGAAAATATGATTTCCATACAAATTAATTGATCCCCCTTTATCTGGCAGTAATTTCTCCTGATCCAATCTTAAAGTATACAATAAATTAAAAGAAAGGAAGACTGATTGAGAGATTTGAATAAAGAGATATTTATATAATTCTATTTAATTTTTTTTTATAAAAGATTTTTCGATGCAGTGTGATTCTGTGATTTTTCTCATTTTTGAATTATTTATATAAAATCTAATATATATATTTTTTGCCCTTTTTAATTTTGTTTATTTCTTTATGAGTTTGCTCATATTTTTTTTTATTATTCTCCCAACGCATATGAAAAGATAGAATTTTTTAATGTCAAAAGTTCAAAGAGAAAAAGGATCTAGCCTAATTGAATATATTCACAAGTTTAGTTATAATTAGACAATGTGTGTGTGTGAGAGAGAGAGAGAGAGACAGACAGAGATAAAAAGACAAAATCAAAAGTTCAAAGAGAAAATAAGGATCATAAACTAATTAAGTAAATTGATTAACTTGTTTAAAGTTATAATTTTTGTCCATTCTTATAATTAGACAAGGTTAGAGTATAATGTTTAAATTCAAATAGTTGAAAATATCTCCTAGAATCATGATTAAGTGTTAAAAATATTATTTGTTATACAATGTAGTTTTATGATTTAAATCACAAAAATAAATTAATAAAATTGAAAGGTTATATAATAAAATGAAAGTAGATCAATAAGATATAATAATATCACTTTCATAAAATTTTTTTAAAATGTTTACAAAAATATATCTATAGAATGAAATAATTTAAAATGTTGGAGAGAAAATTAGATTGCATTCTAAATGTTATCATAATTAAATAAAAATATAAGAAGGAAATGATGAATAATTTCTTTGCAAGATTGGTTCAGTTACATTATTGCTAGATAAAAGATTTTGCTTATTTTATAGTTAGTATATAGCATAATTTATATGAGACTAATAAGTGAATAGGTTAAATTAAGATCTTTATTTAAGTTAAATAAGATGTAAAGATGATTATTTTAAAAAATCATCCACACTATTTGATGTGTAAGACTAAAAAATAATTTGTTTATATCATATTGTCAAATTAAATAGAGATTATTAAATCAAAATTTTTTGTAATGTATGATCTAAGTGTTAAAAAGTCATTGTAAAGTTTAAATGAATTTTATATCTCTTAAAAGTTTATACCTTGATTGAAGAATATTGCATACATTATATCATATTATTAAGGTGACGATTGAAGTATTTTTAAAGTCCAACTTAACTTTAATTACATTTATACTTTTCTCAAATTTAGAAGAATTAAATATAAAAAATTATCAACAAATATGTAAGAATTTTAAAATTCATATATATAAAAGATTGGTATTGCAAATTGTAAATAAGAATATCAAAAATATATGTAGACTTAATTTAATCATACATATGTAAAAGTAAAAATTCATAAATCTATAATGCATATTATAAAAATAAAAAATAAATAATTTATAAAGACCTACCTAATTGGTGTAAAATCGGTAGTGTGACAAAAATAAAATTTATTTGTTAGAAAATAGAAAGAAATACATTAGAGGCAACAAAAGATATGTGATCTATGAAATTTTTTATGATAACAAAATATTTATCAAATTATTATATACACGCATATACAAGATTTCATTATCTAGTATTAGAGTGACAAGTAAAAATATAGTAAAAAGAAAAAAAAATGTAAATATGAATTTGTATGAGAGATTTATCTCTGTTGCGGATCACACAACAAAATAGATTCAAAAGAGATAAAAGAATCGTAAGATATAGAAGTTAGATAAGAATATAAAGAAGTTAAAATATGGACTGAGAACTGAACAGATAGAAAGAGTTGGTTGAACACCACAAACTTTCATAGTCAAATTAGAGAATTTCGCATACATAGCACACAATTCTTATGCATTTACATATTTTACTCATAGAAATTTGAGATTTATAAGAACTATTCTTTTTCTATGCATAAAATAGTGCATGATTTTAAAAAGTAATTATAGTGTTATTTTTACGTAATAATAGAGATTTGAGTGCTATTTAAGTCAAAAATAAAAGTTTAGGTGGTAGATTTATAAATATAAAAGAAGTATATACTTTATATGAAAATAAGTCAAAAGCATGGCTTTCAAAAATAGGAAATTTTGCATACAGAGCACACAATTCTTATGCATTTACACCTAACTCATAATGTTTAATAATTAGAACAATGATGCTTTTTCTATACATAAAAATGTGTATTTGATTTTAAAAATTAATGATGATATAAACTTTAATGTAATAATAGAGATTTAAGTACTATTTAAGTTAAAAAAAAAAGATGATATATATGTAAATATATAAGAAATATATGCATTGTATATGATATCACTAACATAAAATATGAATGGCCAAGACTTCCTATTAAAAAAAACACAAGCCACCTTTTAATAGTATATATATATATATTTCTTATATGTAAATTTTAACATTTACATGCTTAACACTCAAACATTATAAAATTTTTATGTGTAACTAAAGTGTTAAATTTTAGTTCTTAGATATGTAAATGCATATGAATTGTGACATGCATGTAAATATTTAGTTTTTTTTTAATGTTTGTGGTGCTTAATGTTTATGTAATTTGATGAAATTTATTGATATTATTTTGATAAAACTAGATATATTTACTTGGGAATATTTTCAGTACTCTAATTTTCCAAAATATATTAAATAAATTAATGAATTAAGTAATTTATTTAATAAATAAAAATGAAATTATAATTATTTAAGTTGTGTAATTATTTTATAATTCTTTTAATTTTAAGATATAATATTCTAATATTGAGTTCAATGAGTGTATAATAGATATATTTTGTCTTTACTATTTATGCATCATTGCATGTGAATATTTAATTTCTTAAAAGAGAGGAAAAATTTAATGGATTTATTATTATGCGACTAAGTTAAATTATAGATTTTTTATATAAATTACTATTATTATTTTTAATGATGAGAAAAAAATTATAAAGTGAAAAATAAATTTAGCTGTAATGTATGCATCTCAAGAAAATTTCAGAGCATTTAATTGATGCTTAATCTAATTAATTTCACTCGTTCTAAGTTAAATTGAATTGTAGATATACTATGTTTTTATGTGTTGACTAAAAGTCAACACAAACAAAAATTTTTTAAAAATTTTATCAAATGTATAAAAAATAAAAGTTTTAAATTAAAATAATAAATATTAAATTTTGTGCCCCAAAATGTAATTTAGAATTATATTTAAAATATTCAATATCAAAATATCTCAAAATTAAAATATTATATATTACGTTTATTCAACTTCATAATTTTATCATCATCTATATCCATGACAATAATTTATTTTTTTTAATTAATTCTAATTTATTTGCTAAGATAAGTAGTGAGAAGAAGAAAATAATATTCTATTAATAAAATAAATAACCATAATTCACAAACTTTTTAAATTTCCTCTCTCAAAAGGTTATGTGGTTAAATGTTTTGAAAATAAATACAAATTTAAAATTTAAATTTAACTTAAATATAACCTTTTATGAATATTTTGAGTTGTTTGGTTTGTTATTAGATAAATATAATAAACTATTTTCTGATATTTGTCTGATTATAAATAAATAAAAAAATTTTTAAGAGAGAAAAAAAAACTCAAAAATATTTCAGTAATAAAAAACATGTGGCACGTATGTCATGAATAATAAATTTTAGTTTAAAAAGTATATTTAATAAATAGCTTATACTCAGCCATCTCTCCTTCACTTTTAATTTAAAAATATTACCTCCTTAATAACTAATTAAAATAAATTCATTTTTTATTCTACTATTTTCAAATAAATTTTTTAAATGTCTGTATTTTACTTTCTTAAAAAATATAATATTTACTAAATTCAAGCTAATAATTTATATATAACTATTTTATAAATAATTTAAGGATTTTCTATAAATTGATATATATATATATATATATATATATATA
This sequence comes from Cymbidium sinense, assembly GCA_021442155.1. Taxonomy (NCBI): domain Eukaryota; kingdom Viridiplantae; phylum Streptophyta; class Magnoliopsida; order Asparagales; family Orchidaceae; genus Cymbidium; species Cymbidium sinense. The sequence continues at coordinate 263,145,344 of CM038215.1, forward strand.
TATATATATATATATAAGTGCAATTGAAATAAAAGTATTTTTTTATTATTATTCATGAATGTCTCTTTTATATAGAAGTAAAACTCTAAAGTAAGATCTTGTAATATACTTCGTATGATTTGGTAGATATTATGATTAATTTAGTTTATGCTCATTATAATAATAAAAATTTATATAAATTTTTTATAAAAATATTTAAATTATATATTTCATTAAGTTTGATATTTAAATGTGATTATTTAATATATTTAAAAAATATATTTATTATTTAAAATTAAGATAGATTCATCAGTTGAATTGGTGATTCTATCTAAGTTGTTAAAATTTTAAAATTTTATTAAAATTTAAAATAAGTAGAGCATTTTTTTATTTTCATTTTTAAAAATATTTAAAATAGTTTTTAATATTTAATATATTTTAAAATAAGAATTACAATCAAATATTTTTTTGAAATAAAATATAACAAAATAAAGTAAGAGAGAAAATGAGAGAATGTGTTCTCTCTCATTCTCACTCTCACTCTCACTCTATCTCTTGTTTCCACTATATTATACTTTTTTATATTTACATCCCCGCTACCAAATCCTCTCCCCCATCGCATAGTTTAGCTTTTTTTAGCCGTGCTTTTACTTTATGAAAGAACGATGATAAGGATGCCAATTAGAAAAGCATTAGATTTTAAAGGCCATATCATTTTAATATTAATTAAAATATATATTTTTATTTTGATTGAACGATCATAAAAATTTTAAATTAAAATAAACAAAATAGTTAAAATAATATATTTCAAAATTTTAAATTAGAATTATAATTAAGATATTTAAGAGAGAGATATCTCAAATTAAAATGTTATATATTAAATTAGTAAAACATTATTATTTCATCATTAATATATTATTTTAATCAATTAATATAATTTTAATATCTATTATGAGAATCATTAAAACTTAAAACTCTCCTTATTCTAGTTGACAATGTCCTGATTTTCAAAATTTTTATTAGTACATTATTACATCAAGATAAATTAAACAAAATAAATAAAATTAGAATAACAAATATATATAAGCAATTTACCTAAATCCAATAAAACGCAAAAGAGCTATTACTTAAATCTAAAAAAGCTAAAGCAAACTTTATTGTTGAAAAATCCACTCTTATGATGATGATTCATTATTAAGCTAAATAAGTAGCTATGATAATTTTTTGAAAGTGATCGAACAATGTCGAATATCTAACATATATTTGAGAAATTACGATAAGAAAGGAAAGACAACAATTTCTTTTATGGCATGTTTCTTTCAAACTTACTCAATCACTCAAATAGCTATTTTAAGCAACAAAAATGGCTTAATGAGCAAAGCAAAGTCATTGAAACTTTGTATCCTCCACTATCGCTCATATATGATGGATGATAAACCACTAGATATTTGATATGGGCATCTTTTCTTGATGAGATTAATAGAATGTAGGTATTGGATTGAAAGAGAAGATATGTTAGATAAGCTCTCACTAGGATTGTTTGGCCAGCTCTCAAACTACAGAATAATTCAATAATTGTAAAGATCTCATTCATTCTAATAAAGGCTATTTATAGCCATTACAAGATCTTTTAAAGAAAAAAAATTTAAAATATAGAGAAAGATGATAGGTGGCATTAATGAGATTAAATTGACTCATTATTTTATGTCATACACCCATTTTACATGTTATTATTTTATGTGGATTCAATCACCTCACATGTCATACTTTAAATTTTTAAATGCAAAATTTTAAATATGGAGTTTCTAGAAGAAAATTAAAATTACATAAATAAAAAGATGAAATCATAAAATTGGCTTTTAGCTTGTGTTTTGGCTTGAGATCTTATAAATGACTTTAATCTAATTTTTGGATCCTCGCTGTTACATCAATCTCGAAAGATAAGTTATGATCCTCAAGCTTTAAAATTTGTTATAATTAAATGACTTAATTATAGCAATAGTACTCTTCATGTTAATTATGATCATTTATTTAGATTAAAATATAAAGTTGATTAATTAATCAAAGAAAAATTTCCAAATCCGAACAGGAGTTTAAAATTCTCAAAGTGAAGAAATAGAAGAACTTCAAGAAGTATTTCAAAATTTTCAGGTGCAAACTCTACTCAATATTGGTTTTCCTTTTTCTTTGCATTCATTAAAAAAGATGTGCAGCTCCACGAGAAATAAGATTATCGAATTATCTCTTTTGCTAATAATTTTGTAATTTTAAAACATAAAGCAAGATAATGTTCATTCATTTGGCAAGGAGCCTTGGGAGAATGACACTCTCATTGAGGGTTGTTTTTTCTTTTGACATTTCAGATTTGGTTCAAGTAAAGTAAAACTTGAATGTAATGATTTCAAATACTGAAAGGCTAGTTTGTATTTGATCTATTGGGAATTCCAAATACCAAATACATAAAGTGATGATGTAGCGTATCCATATGCCGGCCGTTATGTCCTCTCGGTCCTACCACCACCATTGCCGGTTCATGCCTTGATCGTCGGCCGATATCATGCTGACATCTTTTTTTATCATTATATTTTGATAAACAAAAAAAGTAAGTCTGAATTTTATAAAGCTCTCAACCAAACAAGTTTAAAGAATCTTTTACAATTCCTTTTACCTTTATTCTTCTTATGCAACCAAATATAAGTATCAATATCAGAGTTCCACTAAGTGAGTTTTTATTCCAAAAGCTATTGGGTTCTCCTACAAATTGATTTTAGAAATCTTGTAAGCAAGATTGAATTTTATTTTGAATACGAGGAGAATTTATTTAATAGTTAAATTAGTAATTTATTCTTTTAAATAATTCACACGCATCAATTAATTAACATAATAGATATAAATAATTTCACTTTTTAAAAAATGTTTTAAATAACTTTTAGATGGAATCCTAAATTAAAATATTACAATTAAAATTGATAAAAAAAATCATTTTTATATTATTATTACAACTTTTTAGTTATATTTAAATAATTTTAATCTTTATTATGTCATCTAATTAAACCTCTGCCTCAATTTAGGTTGATCATTGAATCGTGAACTTCTCTTTCTTGCAGTGCAATTTATGATAAGATTTTCAAAATATTGCTTTTAGGTGTTGATGTATAGAATAAAAAAATGAGTAATAGACATGATAATTCCCTTAATTTTAAATAATTCAAAAGCAAATATGTTCCATAGAATATATATATATATATATATATATATATATACCATGAATTCACATTAATCAATTATGGTTTTAAAATCAGATTTGACCAATCGTTTGACAAGTTTAATTGTAAATAAATTCTCTAGCTGATTTGATCAAGTGTCAAATTCACTTTTGAACAAAACTAACAAAAACTAAAGTTAAATATGTGAACTAGATAGTTTTTAAAAGAAATATCATTTTAATATTAACAATTTTTTTTTATGGGATGATTATAAAAAAATTTAAATATAAATAACAAATTTGTTAAACTATTATATTTTAAAATTTTAATTTAGAATGATATTTAAAATATTTAAGAGAAAGATATCCCAAATTCAAATATTATATATTAAATTAGTAAAAAATAATATTATTTCATCAATTAATATAGTTTTAATATCTATTATGTAAATTATTAAAACTTAAAACTCTCCTTATTTTGGTACAAAGACTGATTTGATTTTCAAAATTTTGGTTATTGCACTATTACATCAAGATAAATTAAATGAAATAAACAAGAAATTATAATAACAAATATATATAAGCAATTTACCTAAATCCAATAGAAATGTAAATAGAGCTATTACATAAACCTAAAAAAAGCTAAAGCAAACTTTATTGTTGAAAATCCTCTCTTATGATGATGATTCATCATTGAGCTACATAAGTTTATTTATTAAACTATAAATAACAAGATTTTAATGAATGCATCATGAATAATAAAATAAGCATGCACCTTTATTCTAGCATGCACCTTTATAAAATAAGCATGAAATCATAACAAGCTTAAAATGTTATTGCATTAATAACAGAAAGTCATATGTTAGCAAAAATTTTCAATAACATTTTGATTGCAATCATATATATGACAAATTTTATGAAGGCACCTTTATGCTAAAATTAATTTGTTACCACATGATTATAGATGTGTGAGTATAATTGATTTACTATGACATCATAAAATTAAATAGAGATCTCATTAAAATCTAATACTTTTTTAGGGCCTACTAGTTTAACTCTCTATTATTTAAAAGCATTTAATACCAATTTAGACATTATTATAACAAATTTGAATATTTTAAACATTACAAATAATATTTAGTAGGAGTATTATAGTTAGTTTGGTCAAAATGATTTTTATAGCAAGATATTATTTGTAGAAACTAAATTTATTTTATTCAAAACAATAATTTTCATAAAAAAATAAGTGTGAACATTATTAGAATGAATTCAATAAACATAAATATATATAATATTAAAGGAAATCTACAAATATATACATACTAAATAATTGATACTTCTTTATGAACATTAAAAGAAATCTACAAATATATACGTACTAAATAATTGATTCTCAAGGTAAGATTGGTATACTATAAATATTTAAGAACACAATACAAATAATAAAGATTATGCTCCTAAGAAAGGAAGGCAAGTTTATCCCATAATAACTAACAATTATTAGAGATAAAAAAACTCTAGCTGGAATTGAAATCTTGTTAAGATGAAAAATCAACTAGAATGTTATAAACCTCAAGAATTCTAACAAATTACATACATAAAATGGCATTTAACATATACCTAATTAATACAAATTCAATTTAAGTAATATTAATTACCTTACTAATAGCTTGAATTAATTATGATTATTGAGGAATAAAATTATGATATTAAGATCATTTATATACTTTATCTAAAAATATTAAATCTAAATTTAGGTTTATGGTTAAAGATAATATAATTTACATATACCAATATGAGGAGGATAGCAAGTTGAATAACAAGAATGAGGAGAATACATACAAGAACAGAAAATTTATACATGTTCTTGTTATGAAAATTTCACTTAATAAAGAACTCAAGAATGATTGATTTGATGTTCAATAGTTCAATCGGTTCAATCAATTGAATGACATAATAAATATTAAAATTATTCAATATTGATATAGCTAAATGATACAATAATATAAATATATAACAAAATCTAAGAAAAAATAAATAGAACAAGTACAAAAATAATATTTATATTAATTATAAATTCAAAGATGAGTATAAAAATATTAAGAAATAATTATTTTACTAAAGGCGAAAAAGAATACATTGATAAGAGAATAAGTATCAAAGAAAGAATAGAAGAGAAGAGAAAAAAGCAGCATTATAAGCAAAAGCCTTTTTCATTGATCCGATTCTTTTTGATCCAATATCGATTTTAAATCAAATTTGGAAAATATTTTGCATTATGCAATCTATTTTATAAATCCTTAGAATTGAATATGATCCATTTTAAAACTTTGTTTAACGGCTCGTAATTACAAGTCATTGGTCTCTCTTTCTTTTGAATTCATAACATAGAATGCGCGCTCAAAGTAGGATTATTATTATTTTCTTTAATAAATCACTAATCTCTTCCTTGCATAAAGCAAGGTAGTGCTCGTTCGACAGGGCGAGAGTGAAAATGTCGTTATTAAATTATCGATCCACTACATGAGTCTTTCTTTCAAAGCAATTGGGTTGTCACACTTCTTTTTTAGAATTAAGTGGTGAATTTTGAATTTTTCTTTTAATTTTGTGGAAGAAATTTGTTGTTTAATAGTTAAACTAACAATTTCTTCTTGTAAATAATTTATATGCATAGACTTATTATTAAGCATATTCATTTCATTTATGATAATTTCTTTATGATTGGTGATAAAATGGAATGTGATTTCTTTATCCCAAAAAAAACACTAAATTTTAGTATCATCAATTCTAGTGATAGGCATTATTTTAAGAAGAAAAGGAGTTCCCAAAATAATATGTTGTGTCAAATTTTTGACTAAAATAAAAGACATTTGAATACAAACATCATCTTGACATTCACGATGATAATTTATACTTAATCTGTAAGTTTATCAATTTGCCTTTTTTAGTTGGTTTTTTTCAAAATATTTAGAAGAATTATTCCTTCTTGTATATAATTTCGCTCCACTATCAATTTGGAATAAATTCTTTATTTATAATTAATTTAATGAAAATATACCATTTTTGGTATATTAACTTTTGAATATTTTGTATGAAACCTGGTTTTTGATTATAATCGACTTCTATATTTTCAAATGAATTGGCGTCTTGATTAATCTCAAGATCCATTGAGGCATTATTCATTTGCTCTTATAAACTTTAATTTCTTTGAACCTCTAATTTTAGTTTCTTTAATTAGTCTGTTAATAAAGAAGTTGAATTAGAAGATTATGAACTTGCATCTTTTTTCTTAAATACTTCTGATAAGGAGTATATAGGAGGCTTATAAATAAAATTTTCTAATTTATCTTTCTTCTTATCATTAAGAAGATCTATAATTTTATCACGAGTTGAATCATCTTCAACTTGTGCTAAAAGTTTAATTAATTGGTCCTTTTCTGCGTGGTGGCATTATGAGATAAGGAGTATATAGGAGGCTTATAATTAAAATTTTCTAATTTATCTTTCTTCTTATCATTAAGAATATCTATAATTTTATAGTTGAATCATCTTCAACTTTGCTAAAAGTTTAATTAATGGTCCTTTTGCTGGAGTGGCGTGTCTGATTCTATTTATTATATTTTTATAATAATCTATCTGTGAGGACTTGCAATAGTTAGATTTATCAATTTATGATCATGAGGATGAATATGTCACGAGTTGAATCATCTTCAACTTGTGCTAAAGTTTAATTGGTCCTTTTACTGTGAGTGAGTATATCTGACTGTCATATTTATTATATTTTTATAATTCATCTTGACACATAGTTAGATTTATGATTTATCGAGGATCGATGAGGATGAAGAAGATATGTCACGAGTTGAATCATCTTCAACTTTGTCTAAAAGTTTAATTAATGGTCCTTTACTGAGTAAGCGATATATAGATCCAATTTATTATATTTTTAGAATAATCTATTTGAGACTTACAATAGTTAGATTTATCGATTTATCGATCGATGAGGATGAATGAAATATGATCTTCTTCTTCTTCGATTCTATTTAATCGAGGTAAGCGATTTTCATCGGGTTTGTTTTAACCCTTCGTCAATCTGAAGTTCATTTAACTTCTTCTTGACCGTGCATCTGTTCGCGTAATGACCTCTACGACCACACTTGTAACATTTTATTTCTCTTGTCTCTTTGGTTTTAGAACCAGAGGGATGAGAGTTCCTGTGTTTGTGCGTGAATTTGTCACATTTTTTATGACGTGATTTTTCACGTTTAGGAAAAATAGTTTTTTGTGTTTTTCCCAGGAAGATAAAGGACATACGAGGTCATTGAATTACTCACGAATTCAAAGTTTTATCAAGTAGATGTTCTCTTTTCATTTGATCTTTTAATTTAAGATCGAAGCTAAACTTTTATTTTCTGAGAAAGAAGGTTTCCATATGAGGTTTCATATGGGATGGTTTCGTATACGAAGAAACCTTACCCTTTTTAGAAATAGATTGGGAAGGCCTTCAATGAATTTTTTGCTTTGAAGGCTATAAATCATAAAGTGTCATGAAGCGTGCTAGAAAAATATCCTTGTACCATTTAAAATGGGTTAAGGATGGACATCTTTATTTTTGGAGTAAGGAACTTGTTCTTCTCCTTGATCTCCAATGGATCCAGCAAAGTGATCTACAATCATTTGAATAAGATTATAGACCGCATTTTCATTTGGTGTTTGTTGTTCCTTTGGAAGATTCTTAGTGTTCAAATTGATTTCACTAAGGTCTTCTTTTTGCTAAACAGAAAGAAAATTATCCCACAAACACTTTAGAGTTCCAAAAAAACCTGAAACAATGGCTTGAGCAACAATGTGGGGTTTTGCTAATGTTTGATATCTGGATTGAATAGTAGTGGCAAACATAAGCATAGGATGAAGAGTGTGGATAATCTGATGTTCAAAAAATCTATCGATATTCCATTCATAAAGAGAACTTCCATCATAGGAATTTCCCCAAATGTCCTCTTGAATAATAAATGGGAGAGGATTTTTTGTAATAGTATTTTTCCGATTTTTCTTAGATAAGAAATCTTACGGATATCTTGAGGAGGAGGATGAGGATCTTGAAGTTCATGAAAAGGGCATGAATTTCATCGATATTGGTTTGATTCAGTTGTTGATTCGTTTGAATCTTCTTCCGACTGGCTGATATCCTCAAGAGCTTCGACATACTTATCTTTTAAATTTAGAATCAAATTAAATGTCTTAAGAAGGTCCAAACTTAAGAAAGTTTAAGAGGTGGTAATAATAGAATTTGGTATGGGCTTTTCTCACTAGTTTGATCCTTTGTTTAAGCATCAATTTTAGATTCTAAGCTAAAAAGATGATCAGAAATAATTTGAAGTATACTATTATTATAATTAAGTTGTTTAATTACAGTAATAAATTCTTTTAGAAATTTGTGGATCAGAATTGATTTTTTCAAATGCAGCTAATTCGAAAGGTTTATCATCCACCATTTTTGCAACTGATGAAGGATAACATGCTTCAATTATTTTTCCTTGCTCATTTTGCCATTTTTTGGTAGTCAAAACAACAACTTGAGCGGATTGAGCATATGGCGGCAAAGGAATAGTTGCTTTGCTTGACAATTTTTTTTTTAATATAGCTCGATATCTCAAGCGTTTTATAAGTAAAACTTCTCCAAGTATGAAAGTTGTCGTTAGATTGGGTGATACTCCTTTTAATCTAGTCTTAGAACCTGGTTTGTAGCTCATTAAGACTAAAGTTCATTTTAGATGGAGTGGGAGATTGATTTTCTCTTACTTGATGATAGATATGATTTGTTTAGGCAAGCCTCGGAGATGGTTGAGTGTGGAACCATCCGATCTAGACTTCTCTGAGGTTTCAGAAGGGATAGAAACCCTAGGAAGTGTGATAGATCAACGAGGGTTGAATCTGACTTCAACATTTCCATCAGTCGTTTGAATTATCTAATCTATATCTTGATTGATGGAAGGTCTTGGCATGATGGTATAGTCCATGATTCTAAATACCACCTCATTCCATTTAATCACTCATTAGCAATATGGGATGCTAACAGTTGTTTCAATCGAAGTTCGTGGTTGAGCGACTTGAACTTTGGGATTTAGAGTATTTAAAACTCAAAATGAATTGAAAATTAGTAATAGTTTTAACACGAGGAAATCATAATCATAAAGCTGTAAATGTAATTTTAGAGCTTCAAAAAGATTTATATTAGAAAGAGATAAACTTAGATTGGGAAAGGTGTTGAAATAAAGGCTAGGAGCTTACACACTCATTATTCAGAAGGTGAAGCTCTTAGACTTGCTAAAATAGAAGCATTTAGACCTTTAAGGGTTAAAGGTTTGAATGCTATATGTATCATCCTATTTGAATATATTTAAAGTCTTGCATATATTTATGATCTTCAACGTTAGTAGATAAATGGTTTGTCCATTTTGATCTGATAATGGTTTGTTCTATTTTCAAGATTTTCTCTTAAAATCAAAAGTTCCAAATTGATAAATGATAGTTTTATCAATTTTGGGAGACCATCTATTTAGGTCTTCTTCATTCAAGGGAATCGCCATTTCTTCTTAAATTATTATTTCTCCTAATGGTTGATTAGAAGTTAGGAAGCCATAACCAAAAGGGGATAAGGGGAGAGAGGAAGATGATGCAAGGAGAGTTTTAAATAAATCACCACATAAGGATAAAATAAACTAAGTATAAATCTCCACCAGAGAATTATCCCAGACAGTCAACAAAAATAGGACTTACAACCTTTTCAAGCATCACACAACAGGGATTTATGGCCATTTGTGAAGATAAACCATGGGAGGAATGAACAACTGGTTCATCAAAGCATGGTGAAATGCAACTAACATCCTTCCTAGATTCACCCCTTCATGGCTCTGATACCAGACTTAAGGATATATAAAATACTTATTTATTAAAACTTAAAAAGAACTTACACGATGACAGCAAGCAGGATGCAGGAAGAACAAAGGAGATTATAAGAGGAGAATAGAAGAGAAGAGGAGAAGGAACCGCACGAGATCTTGAGCTTATCCTCCTCTTTGAATTCCACCATTTTAAAAGCGTGAAGGACAAGTTGATTAAAAGGGTCTTTTCCAAGAATAACGTTCGAGCTCCAAATCCATGGGATTTGGCAGTCTGTAAAGAAGTGGACGAGATATTTCCTTTGGATCATCCTCCTAGGATTAGTAGCCCTCATTTTGGGGGCAGCTTCCATCCATTCATTAAAGACTTCTTTGATTGGATCCGGAAGAATATTTAATTCTGCTCCAAAATATTTCCACCATCAAGAACCATCTGGAAGTTCTGTTGATAATATCTTTGTTCATTATGAACATCCATGAATGTCTTTGCTTTTTGTTGAAGGAAGAAACTTTCATCATAAAATATAACACCAATAATTTATGCTAATTTTGTCTAAATTAGTGGAGGATAAAATATATTTTTATTGGAATGGAGTCAAACCCCACACTTTGATGAAAGATTTTGTATAACATTTGCTATACAAAATAGTATGGTTCGTCGATCACTATGGTTAATCTCAACACACTTTAATTGTATAAGATTTTTCATAATTTTCTCTTGAGATTAGATTCAAATGGGAAAGGATTGTTTTCCAAATATCTTTCAAATAAGGCCCATTATTTATTGAATAATGAGAGGTTCAAGAATATTATGTTTTAGAGAAATATAGGTTCTTTCAACCATCTTTTAGGGATGGTGTTGCTTTTGAGGTTTCATCCTTTTCAAAGTTGAAGAGGAAGTACCATAAAGATAAGTTTTTCATCACAATTGTTGAATCGATCTTTTGCCATTAGCGGTAATTTCATGAAAAGAATGACTTCCTCGGTTAGAGGTCATTCTTCCATGCGTGATCCACCGATGTCTGCAAGAATTCACATAAAAAATGAAGAACCTTTTGAATTGATGTCAAATCAAAGAGAGTATTGTCATGATACAAAAATTTTGTTATTGCACTATTACATCAAGATAAATTAAATGAAATAAACAAGAAATTATAATAACAATATATATATATAAGCAATTTACTTAAATCCAATAGAAATGTAAATAGAGCTATTACATAAACCTAAAAAAAGCTAAAACAAACTTTATTGTTGAAAAATCCTCTCTTATGATGATGATTCATCATTGAGCTAAATAAGTTGGCCCTATTTATTAAACTATAAATAACAAGATTTTTATGAATGCATCATGAATAATAAAATAAGCATGCACCTTTATAAAATAAGCATGAAATCATAACAAATGTTATTGCATTAATAAGAAAGTCATATGTTAGCAAAAATTTTCAATAACATTTTGATTGCAATCATATATATGACAAATTTTATGAAGGCACCTTTATGCTAAAATTAATTTGTTACCACATGATTATAGATGTGTGAGTATAATTGATTTACTATGACATCATAAAATTTAAAAAATTAAATAGAGATCTCATTAAAATCTAATACTTTTTTTAGGACCTACTAGTTTAACTCTCTATTATTTAAAAGCATTTAATACCAATTTACACAATAACAAATTTGAATATTTTAAACATTAAAAATAATATTTATCAGGAGTATTATAGTTAGTTTGGTCAAAATGATTTTTATAGCAATATATTATTTGTAGAAACTAAATTTATTTTATTCAAAAACAATAATTTTTATAAAAAAAAATAAGTGTGAACATTATTAGAATGAATTCAATAAACATAAATATATATAATATTAAAGGAAATCTACAAATATATACATACTAAATAATTGATACTTCTTTATGAACATTAAAAGAAATCTACATATATACATACTAAATAATTGATTCTCATGGTAAGATTGGTAATACTATAAATATTTAAGAACACAATACAAATAATAAAGATTATGCTCCTAAGAAAGGAAGACATGTTTATCCCATAATAACTAACAATTATTTGTGAGATAAAAAACTCTAGCCTGAATTGAAATGTTGTTAAGATGAAAAATCAACTAGAATGTTATACACCTCAAGAATTCCTAACAAATTACATACATAAAAATGGCATTTAACATATACCTAATTAATACAAATTCAATTTAAGTAATATTAATTACCTTACAAATAGCTTGAATTAATTATGATTGTTGAGGAATAAAATTATGATATTAAGCTCATTTATATACTTTATCTAAAAATATTAAATCTAAATTTAGGTTTATGGTTAAATTTAATATAATTTACATATACCAATATGAGGAGGATAGCAAGTTGAATAACAAGAATCGAGGAGAATATACATATTTTTTCTGAACTACACAGAAAATTTATGCATGTTCTTGTTATGAAAATTGCACTTAATAAAGAACTCAAAGAATGATTGATTTGATGTTCAATAGTTCAATAGAAGTTCAATCAATGGTGAATTGAATGACATAATAAATATTAAAATTATTCAATATTGATATAGCTAAATGATACAATAATATAAATATATAACAAAAATCTAATAAATAAATAAATAGAACAAGTACAAAAATAATATTTATATTAATTATAAATTCAAAGATCGGTATAAAAAATATTAAGAAATAATTATTTGTGTGATATAAATCTAGATGTTATACTAAATAAGAATATAATTTATTAAAAATTATAGTTTGTAATAAAAATATAAATTTTAAAATATAAAAATTATTTTTAAAATTTTATAAAATATAGCTAGCATAAAAATATAAAATGTAATATATAATAATAATAATTATTATTATTGAATATATATTTTGAAAAATAATTTTTATATTATAACATATAATATATAATAAGAATATAGTGTTAAAATTCAAATATTATTCTCATATTCTTTTGTATAAATGCACTATAATTTTTCAAAATTAAAACATAAGTGTACTCTTGAGTCCAACATCACAAAAGAAAATAGATGTTATACTCTTTAAATATCAAAAGATCTCCAAAGGGCCCTCTTATAAACTACTTACTTACTTGATTTGGATGTATTATAATTTAATTTTGTTATATTTATGTTAACAAAATAAGCTTTTTTTAAGTTTATATGAATGATTTTAAAATAATTAAATTTAAATGATTAATAAATTATTATTAACATTGAATATATACTTATTAAAAATGGTAATTATTTCATTAAATAATTTAAAATTGTGATTTAGGAGCATATATTGAATCATTTTCTTAAAATTGAGACTAGTGCACTACTTCAATGGGAATACCGTTCATGGTTAAATCGATCCGATAGGTCGGATAGGCTTTTAACAAAGACTACCTCTTGTCAATTAAAGAAAATATAAGGTTATTAACCTCTATATGTCAGCTTCAAATAAGAGTGTGCATTTGATTTGTTTGGATGATTTAGATGATGAATTTTAAAAATCAATTGATTTTGATTTCCACAAATCGACCAAAATTCAAAATAACAAAATGATAATTTGGTTGGTTATTTTGGTTTGATTTTGGATAAGCCAAAATTTACTATATTGAAAACTATATGTAAAATTTATATTCATTATATTTTTTTTTTTGTATAATGAACAAGTAATAAGCAAAACTCTATATATGAATAGTTATTTTCATGCATTAAAAATATTAAATGTAATGAATGGGATGGATCATAAGGAGTGCTAAAGAGATCTCCCATGCCTTCAAAACATTTCCATCATTAATTGTGCTAAGTTAAAACAACTAAAAATAGGGCAATCATCCTCGCTTTCAGGTATGCTTGTTCATGATTGCCCTAAACTATCAACATTTCATGGGCTCTGTAATTTACTCGTATTTGAAAAGTTAGAAATAAGAAAATGTTATAACCTCGTGATCTTTTTAGAAGAGAGACTTCTCTCCAAGTTGCATTCTGTGTGTTTCAAAGATTGTTGGAAGCTGACGACATCAATAACAGTTCTATTGCACCTTCGTTCCCTTAAGGAGTTGAAACTAAAAAGATGCCCATAAGTTCAACTCCCTCCATACGAACAACTTTCAACCTTGCCTAGTGTTGTCAAGGCTACTGATTGTCCTAGATTAATGGAATGGTGTTAGAGATATAGATTTGAATTTATTCAGGTTTAGCTCAAATCATTTGCTTTTCTTGTGATTATCATTTTTCTATCACATGATAATAAAATAAAGAGGGGATAAGAAAAAAAAAAAGAAATAAGAATGGTAGCTGATTTTAAATTAAAGCATAAATTGCTTGAATTTCTTTCTTTTTTTAAGTTTCTTGCATCCATGCACATCATCTGTTTATGAATCCATTCTTTTTATTTCCTTCCATTTAAACAAGTTTCTTTTTGGCTGCTTCGCTACAACATAGAGTATTTAAGAATGAAGAGTTTGCTTTATGACAACAATAATTTTGAATTCTATCACGAGTCAACAGGTGTCTCCTTAAAAGCTTTACATATATGCAATTATTATCAAAAGGCTTTCATCAAAGAAGAATGGATTACATGCAGTATGAGTACCTTGTTTCTTAGATCATGTCAATAGTTGAGGTTATTTCCTCGGCACCAAAATTGTCTTCTAAGGAAATTGAAAATATGGAATTGTGAGGCTCTCAAGTACCTAACAAGACTATAAATGATGGAATCCCTCGAAAAGTTGGAGAATATAAAGTGCCCTCAATTCATGTTGTAGTTAGTCCAAAGATTTCCATCCAAGCTTCAATACTTACTAATAAGCAATGGCACCAGGATCATGTGGTTGCCTAGTCTACAACAATTCCTCTCCCTCAAAGACCTAAAGCTATATCGATGTCATGAACTTATGCTCCTTATGCTTCCCTTCATGCATCAAGATATATATATATAGATATATATATATATATATATATATATATATATATATATATATATATATATATATATAAGATATTCAACATTCATATGAATCAAAATAGGATTTTATGAATTTGGAAAAAAATAATATCATGAAATTATGTGTGACTTAATTTAATCATGCATATAGAAATATAAAAGAATAAAAATTTAGTAATATTATAATAAATTAAAAAATTAATTTGCTAAGTGCAAAATTAATTGATGTAAAATTAACAATTTGACAAGAACAAAAACTTTATTGAAAAAAGATATAAAGATAAGCGCATTAAAGAGATATAAAGAAATATATGCAATTTAACTGGTTAAAGTGTTAAACTATAAGAATAATTTCATATACTTTAAAACTTGGTATTAACATGCAAAATAAATAGTGTAGAAGTTATAAAATTAAATAGAATTATTATTATTTTTATTATATTTAATATCAAATTAATTTAATAAAATTGATAGTTGATTATAATTTAGTGATAAGTTTAGAGATGGTCCACTTTTCAATTTGCACAAATAATAGTTTAATGTTTAGAGAATAGAGAAAATCATAAGCACTGTAATTTAAATGTAATCAAAATTATTATCCTTCTTAGGAGGATTGATATAATTGATATTGGGATAATAAGTAAATATCTTTTAAATTCATAATAATATCCAAAGTTATAATTCAATATAATATTTACCAATATATAAATTGTATACAAACAAAATTTTGAGCTTATTATTTTGAACACTTCATTAAAAAAATATATTAAATAATTATAAAATAAGAGTTTATAACATTAGTCTATATTCTCATAAATTTATTATTCAGAAGTCTTTGGTGCATACGTAATTATTTTGCAGAGATTATTAAAAAAGATATATAAAATATTCTTATTATGTTATATAATTCTTTCATGAATTAGTGCTTTAATGTTTGATTTATGCAACAATAATTTATATATGTGTTTTATAATGATATTTTGTATTTCATTTAATTTTATATTTATTCTATATATTTCAATAATTAATATTTATCAAGCAATTATAAAATCAAAATGGTTGTTGCATATGGTATGTGTATAATTGAAATTAGAAAATCAAATTAATTTTACATTAATTATAGATATTTTTCATTAATTAGTGTTTTATTTTTTTAAGCATTTACGAAATTAAGATGGTTGTTATACAATGTAGTTTTATGATTTAAATCACAAAAATAAATTAATAAAATTGAAAGGTTATATAATAAAATGAAAGTAGATCAATAAGATATAATAATATCACTTTCATAATTTTTTTTAAAAATATTTACAAAAATATATCTATAGAATGAAATAATTTAAAATGTTGGAGAGAAAATTTGATTGAATTCTAAATGTTATCATAATTAAAGAAAAATATAAGAAGGAAATGATGAATAATTTCTTTGCAAGATTTGTGAGCAAGAGTGAGAAGTAGATAAAAAGATTGGTAATTTTTTATAGTTATATACATAATTCATGAGACTAATAAGTGAATAGGTTAAATTAAGATCCTTATTTAAGTTAAATAAGATGTAAAGATGATTATTTTAAAAAAATCATCCACACTATTTGATGTGTAAGACTAAAAAGTAATTTGTTTATATCATATTGTCAAATTAAATAGAGATTATTAAATCAAAATTTTGTAATTATGTTGTATGATCTAAGTGTTAATAAGTTATTGTAAAGTTTAAATGAATTTTATATCTCTTAAAAGTTTGTAACTTGTGATTGAAGAATATTGCATCCATTATATCATATTAAGGTGATTGATTTAAGTGTTTTAAAGTCCAACTTAACTTTAATTATATTTATACTTTTCACAAATTTAGAAAATTTAAATATAAAAAATTATCAACAAATATGTAAGAATTTCAAAATGCATATATTTAAAAGAATGTTATTACAAATTGTAAATAATAATATCAAAGATATATGTAGACTTAATTTAATCATACATATGTAAAAGTAAAAATTCATAAATCTACAATGCATATTATAAAAATAAAAAATAAATAATTTATAAAGCAACTGATTGTAAAATCGGTGTGATAAAAATAAAATTTATTTGTAAGAAAATAGAAAGAAATACATTAGAGAGGCAACCAAAAGATCTGTGATCTATGAATTTTTTTTATAATAACAAAATATTTTTCAAATTATTACACACACCCATATACAAGATTTCATTATCTAGTATTAGGGTGACAAGTAAAAACAGAGTAAAAAAGAAAAAAAAAATGTGTAGATATGAATTTGAATGAGAGATTTATCTCTGTTCACACAACAAAATAGATTCAAAAGAAATGAAAGAATTGTAAGATGTAGACATTAGATAAGAATATAAAAGAACTTGAAAATATGGACTCACCAAACTAAATAGATAGAAAAATCAGTTGAAAAATCAGGCATTGGTTGAACACGGACAAAATAGAGAATTTTGCATACATAACACACAATTCTTATGCATTTACATATCTAACTCATAGAAATTTGAGATTTACAAGAACTACTATTTTTCTATGCATAAAAAAGTGCATGACTTTAAAAAGTAATTATAGTGTTATTTTTACATAATAATAGAGATTTGAGTGTTATTTAAGTGAAAAATAAAAATTTAGGTGGTAGATATGTAAATATAAAGAAGTATATACTTTATATGAAAATAAGTCAAAAGCATGGCTTTCAAAAATAGGAAATTTTGCATACATAGCACACAATTCTTATGCATTTACATCCTAACTCATAAAGTTTAATAATTAGAAAAATGATTCTTTTTCTATACATAAAAATGTGCATTTGATTTTAAAAATTAATGATGATATAAACTATATGTAATAATAGAGATTTGAGTGCTATTTAAGTAAACAAAATAAAAATTTAGATGATATATATGTAAATATATAAGAAAAATATACTTTGTATATAAATAACATAAATTGTGGTTTCATATATAAGATGCACTCTTTGGACTTTTTGACTATAATCAATTGTAAAACTATCATCTCACATCACTAACATAAAAAATGAATGTCCAAGATTTTCTATTGAAGGAAACACAAGCCACTTTTTAATAGTAATATATATATATATATATATATATATATATATATATATATATATATATATATTATATTATTATATCTCTTTTTATATAAGTAAAACTGAGTAAGATATTGTAATATACTTTGTATGATTTGGTAGATATTATGATTAATTTAGTTTATGCTCATTATAATAATAATAATTTATATAAAAAAAATTTATAAAAAAAATTAAATTAGACATTTCATCAAGTTTAATATTTAAATGTGATTATTTAATATATTTAAAAAAAATGTATTTATAATTTAAAAATTAAGAATTCATCAATAAATTGATGATTCTATCTAAGTTATAATTTTTTTTTAAAATTTTTATTAAAATTAAAAAAATAAGTATATTTGTCATTTTTTATGTTTTTTTTTTCTTTAAAAAATATTTAAAATATTTTTTAATATTTAATTATTTTAAAAATAATTATAATCAAATATTTAAAATAAAATATAACTAAATATTGAGACAAAATGAGAGAATGTAATTTTTTCTCATTTTTCTCTTACTCTATCTCTTATTTCCACTATATTATACTTTTTTTTATATTTACATTAACTACCAAATCCTCTATCACCTGGTTTAGCTTTTTATTATGCTTTATGAAAGAACGAGATAAGGATGCCAATTAAAAGCACTAGATTTTAAAGGCCTTATCATTTTAATATTAATTAAATATTTTTTTTTGATTGAATGATCAAAAAAATTAAATTAAATTAACAAAATAGTTAAAATATTATATTTCAAAATTTTAAATTAAATTATATTTAAAATATTTAAGAAAAATATCTAAATTAAAATATTATATATTAATTGTAAAATATTATTATTTCTTCATTAATATATTATTTTTAATCAATTTAGTTTTAATATCTATTATGTGAATCATTAAAACTTAAAACTGTCCTTATTCTAGTTGGTACAATGACCAACCAATTTCAAATTTTTTTGATTATTAATTATTACATCAAATAAATTAAACAAAATAAATAAATAGAATAACAAATATATATATTTTATGCAAAATTTACTTAAACCTAAAAAAAGCTAAAGCAAACTTTATTGTTAAAAAATGCACTTTCGATGATTTTATTAAGCTAAATAAATATATTATTAAATTATATGTATGAGAATATAGATAATAAATGATAATTTTGAAGTGATATAAAAAAATAACAAATAAATATCTAACATATAGAAGAAATAAAACGAAATAAAAAAAAGACAAATCCTTTTTGTAATGTTTCTTTCATTCAAAATAGCTATTTTAAAAAAAAAATGGCTTAATAAAAAACAAAGTCATATCCTTCACTTATTTATTAATAATATTTATATTTCTTTCTTTTGATTATAATTATTTAAAAGAAAATTTTATATAATGATTGATAATTTTAAAATATATTTAAATTCAATAATTTGTAATTGTAGATTCATTTCTAGATTATATTAAACATCTTTAAAAGAAAGAATTTAAAAATATAAAGTTTACATTAATATATTAAATTAATTCTATTTTATGTCATAATTTAATATTATTTTATGTAATTATAAACCATAATATCATGAATTTTTTAAATGCAAATTTCAAACATTTCTAAAGAAAATAATTATACAAATAAAAAGATGAAATCATAAAATTATTCTTTAATCTATTTATATCTTCTTTAATTTTCTTAATTTAAATCTTATAAAATGTATTTATTAATTTTATTATATATCTTTAGAAAGATAAATTATGATAAAGATTTAAAAAATTTATTATAATTAAATAACAATTATAATTATTTTAAGTTAATGATCATTTATTTATTAAAATATAAGTTGATTAATTAATCAAAAATTTAATCAAAAAATTTAAAATTCCCAAAGTGAAGAAATAGAAGAACTTCAAAGTATTTCAAAATTTTTCCAAACTCCCCTCAATATTGGTTTTCTTTTTTTTATATTACAATAATTATGAAATTTTCTCTTTTGCTAATAATTCAATAATTTTCACTTTATAAAAAAGATAATATTCATTCATTTTAAAGATGATTTAATGCATTTCATTAAAGAAATATTTAAAATTCTACTAATTTTTATATCCCAAAAATTTGGGTTCTCAAAAATTGATTTTTAGAAATCTTGTAAAGATTGAATTTTATTTTGAATAAAGATTTTTTTTTGTTTAGTTAAATTAGTATTTCTTCTTTTAAATAATTACATCATCAATTAATTAACATAACAGATAGAAATAATTTTACTTTTAAAAAAAAAAAAACTTTTAGATGGTATCTATTTGGTGGGCTCTAACAAAATCTTCGATATTTAAACCTTTCATGCTAACATATATATATATATATATATATATATATATATATATATATAATATATGTAATAATTGTTATTTATAAATATAAATTTTAGACATGAAATATATAAATATGTAGAATTAATTTAATAAATTTCTATAAATAAAAAAGAAATAACATTAATGCTCAATTTATATATAACTATTATGTATTATATATATAAATTATTTTTATAATATATATATTAATATAATACTCACTATACATCAATTTATAATATTTATATGCATATCATTACATTAATAATTTAAATTAATACATAATTATTATATATTAATGAAATGAAAACACTATACTATTAAAATCTCATAGAAATTATATATGAAATTTTAAGCAATATTTTTAAATAAAACAAATTAGAATTTTAGCATTGTACAAAATCAAAAAACATTTAAAGAAAACTTACATTAATTCATTTGATCATAGATAATTTTTTAGTTATTTGATTGTTCAAATGACCTTTGATTTGAGTGATTTTAGGCTCGTTGGATTCTTCTCGTCGAGCCGCTCAATTCGATTATAACCAAGTTAAATTTTGAAGTCATTTGATCATCATCACTTTTGAAATTTTATATATAACTTTGGTTTAATTGCTTAATTATAATTTTACCTAATTAGCTAAAAATTTATTCTCAATCGTTTAATTTTATATTTTAACTTAGATTTATGCTTGATTTATAAATTTTAAAATATAATAGTATTATAACTTTGAATGATTGTATCTTATTTTCATAGTAATATCATGGGACACTTTAACGACTTAAGGAGATAAATTAATGGATTTATTTTATTCATCCAAGTAAAGTTATGAGTAAATATATTATTATTATTTTTTAAATGATGAGAAAAAAATTATAAAATGAAATATAAATTTAGTTGTGATTAATGTATACATCAAGTATTTAATTGGTGTTTTAATCAATTTGGCTAATCTTAGTTGGATTGGACCATTGAACGTGTTGACTTAAAATCAATTTGAGATCAATTATTTTTTATATTAATATTTATATATTTTTATTTCAATTTTTATATTATTTAAATTTATTATAAACATATTAATAATTATTTTAAAAATACTGAAAATATTTGAAATTATTCTAAGCATTTTCAAAGTATTATATATATATATATATATACCAAAGAAATAAAAAAATTAAAATATTTTAAAATATATCAAATAAATACACTTTTCAAAATATAAAATCTAATAAAATTGATTTCAAATAAGCCTAAAATATTTGGACTTTCGGTTAAGATATTTAAAAAAAGGATCATTCTAGTCACTTCATTTGTGAATTGACCATCCAATAGATTCTACATAGGTTCAAAATCATTTCCGCCTAGAATCGGAGATTGAACCAATGAATTAGATGGATATAAAACCTTTATTCTAATATTAATCAAATTTGAACTTTTGAATTTTAATAAAATGTCTAGAAATAAAATCTTTAGATTAAAATGAAAATATTTAAATTTTTTTATTTTAAAATTTAATTTAGAATATATTTAAAATATTTAAAAATAAAATCTCTTAAAATTAAAATATTATATATATATATAAATAATAAATATTATTTTATTATTATTTAAATTTTATTAAAATATATATTGATTTACTTAATTTAATTCTAATTGAATCTATTGATTCTAAGTTTTTTTTCTATTTTAATGTTTGATTTTTAAAATAATTATTGTGATTTTATAATTTTTTTGGAAAAGATAAGTTTTCTCACCTTCATAATTTTATTCTCATCTAATCTGACTATGACAATAATTTTAAAAAATTGATCACAGTTATTATATTAATTACCTAAAACAGTTTCTTCCAGCAAGTTATGCCTTTAAGAATGCCGTCAATTTTTGAATCAGGGAAATGAAGAAACCTTACTTGGGCTCCAAGCTATCCTTTTAGCATATTAAAATTAAAATAAAAAATATAATAATTAAAACATATTCAATAATACAATAATTTTTTTAATGAGTAATGTGACATGACAATACTTTATTCTACTAAATTAATTATAATTTATTAGCGAAGTGGAGTAAGCGATGAGAAAAAGGAAAAAAATAATATTTTATTAATTAAAAAAGGTTTTCAAAAATAAATATATTTTAGAGTTCAAATAAATTCAATATAATTTATTTTAAATATATATATATATATATATATATATATTTCTTATATGTAAATTTTAACATTTATATGCTAACACTCAAACATTATAAATTTTTTCATGTGTAGGTAAACCTGGTAAAGTATTAAATTTTAGTTCTTAGATATGTAAGTGCATATGAATTGTGTGACATGCATGTAAATATTGAGTTTTTTTTTTAATATTTGTGGTATATATTTGTGGTACTTAATCTTTATGTTATTTGATGAAATTTAATGATATTATTTTGATAAAATTAGATATATTTACATGGGAATATTTTTAGTACTCTAATTTTCCAAAATATATTAAATAAATTAATGAATTAAGTAATTTATTTAATAAATCTAACTTTCTAATGAAATTAAAATGAAATTATAATTATTTAAGTTATGTAATTATTTTGTAATTCTTTTAATTTTTAAGATATAATATTCTAATATTGAGTTCAATGAGTGTATAATATATATATATTTTGTCATTAATATTAATGTATTATTGCATGTGAATATTTAATTTCTTAAAAAGAGGCAAATTTTATTGGATTTATTATTATACGCCTATGTTAAATTACGAATTTTT